>NQII01000545.1:844563-857903 GCA_002778355.1 Clitarchus hookeri | reverse complement strand
ACGTGGCATGGACTCAATAAGTCGTTGGAAGTCCCCGGCAGAAATATTGAGCCATGCTGCCTCTATAGACGTCCATAATTGCGAAAGTATTGCCAGTGCATGAGTTTGTGCACGAACTGACTTCTCGATTATGTTCCATAAATGTTCGATGGGATTCATGTCGGGCGTTCTTGGTGGCCAAATCATTCGCTGGAACTGTCCAGAATGCTCTTCAAATCAATCGCGAACAGTTGTGGCCCGGTGACATGGCGCATTGTCATCCATAAAAATTCCTTCGTTGTTTGGGTACATTAAGTCCATGAATGGCTGAAAGTGGTCTCCAAGTAGCTGCACACAACTCTTTCCAGACAATGATCGGTTCAGTTAGACCATTCCATTGTAAAAACAGCCCACACCATTATGGAGCCACCACCAGCTTGCACAGTTCCTTGTTTACAACTTGGGGCATGGATTCGTGGGGTCTGCGCCACACTCGAACCCTACCATCATCTCTTACCAACTGAAATCGGGACTCATCTGACTAAGCCACGATGTTCCAGTCGTCTAGGGTCCAACCGATATGGTCACGAGCCCAGGAGAGGCGCTGCAGGCGATGTCATGTTGTTAGTAAAGGCACTCAAGTCGGTCTTCTTCTGGCATAGCCCAGTACAGCCAAAGTTCGCCGCATGTCCTAACGGACACGTCCGTCGAACGTCCCACATTGTTTCCTGCGGTTATTTCACGCAGTGTTGCTTTTCTGTTAACACTGATCATTCTGCGCATACATTGTTGGTCTCGGTCATTAAGTGCAGGCGGTCGGCCACTGCGTTGTCCATGGTGGGAGGTTATGCCTGAAATTAGGTATTCTCGGCACACTCTTGGAACTTGGGTCTTGGAATATTGAATTCCCTAACCATTTCCGAAATGGAATGTCCAATGCGTCTAGCTCCAACTACCATTCCGCGTTCAAAGTCTGTTAATTCTCGTCGTGCGGCCATAATCACGTCAGAAACATTTTCACATGAATCACTTGACTACAAATTAAAGCCCAACCAATACACTGCCCATCTGTACATGCCTCTCCAATATCTAGGCACAATAAGCCCGAAAGTTTTTCTCCAGGAATTCTATCCTAACATTTTTTACAACGTGACTTGTCATAGTTAAGAAATATTTTTCTTATTTCGTCAGAGGGATGTTAAGACTACTTGTTTGATAGGACCGCCACATAACTTCTCGTACATTGCCACATTTTATTGAGTGATTGATTTAATACTTTGTTTATTGACTCACAAGGACGCTTTACAAAAGAAATCAATAATTGAACAATGAAAGAAAATATGTATACCAGCGCATACAATACGCTCTGCTACAAAAAATGAATTTTTGGAGAAACAGTAGCTGGAAAAAAGAAGAAATAACCAAACAAGCATTAGTAAGGAAATAGGGGGAAAATGACCAAAACTCCCAATCAAGGAAATGCGGGAACAAAGTTAGAAACTGTAGGCGTCGAGAGGCATTGTCGAGAGGGGGAAGTAAAAACCCCCTCAAAAAGGAAGGCAGAACTGGTAAACAAAAACGTGTAAAAAGAGACAGGATTAACAGGAAATTTTAAATTAGTGAAGTTATGTTCCAGTGAAAAGTAATAATTAAACGCGTAGAAAAGAAGTGAGAGAATATTGTATTGTGTGTGGTATTTTATGGTGGGGCTGAGGTGACCGCGCAACCATAAGTGAATACTAGGTGTTAATGCAGTTAAATTCAAAAAAACATATAGGGTAAAGTAAACGAGAAGGTATTAAAGTGGGTAGGTTGTGAGCTGCGGAAACCGCAAGGAAAAAAAAAGCGAGGGAGTGACTAAATAACAGAGAAATTCAACAAAGCCCAGAACAAGACTACGTTTTCAATTAAAAATGCCAGAAAATCGGAGAAAAAGTTTTATATGCCTAATGGCACGCAAAAAGAAATGTCGGCCATTCTGTGAAATTACTAGGAAAAAAAAAAACCAGAGTTTAGCACCGTGCGCTTAAGGCGAGAGTGGACAGTATTACATGAGTAATACGCACTCGTTTACACGAGTAAACTATATTATGTTTAGGCAGTGTCGAAAACCACCATCTAACCTTGAGAGACGTGGAGGCGGCAATGAACCTGCCGCATACACCAAAAGAAATACCTGTAGGTGAATTCAATTTTCCTAGGAAAACGGGAAAGAACAAGCCGCCCGGCCGAATTCCCCCACCTGTCCGGGACGGAATTGAGGGCGGATTAACAAAACAAAAAACGCGGAGGTCGGCCCGACTCTAAAATTAGTGTTACAATAAAACATTTAAAGGGCAACAAAACAGTTTTGATAAAGAGCTGGCATCCTACAACACACTAACAAAACACAAACATGCTTTGGAGCATTGTTATCACCAGTCGTTGTCTGTGAAGAAAAATCTCTTGCGATGTCGTTGCCAGAGATATTATAATTTCTCATATTAAACGACTTTTCATATTTGTCCGAGTTCCCCATCTGTTATACATGTCCAGTCGACAGAAAATATTATTAGTTATTTATAATTGAGTACATTGTTAAGATGCAATGTTTCCCCAGGCACTAAAAATAGATTTAAATGTTAGTTTTCTAAGATGATTGGTAATTTATTTCCGTGTCACTAACACAGTTAATAATTTTAATGTTTCCCGCCATTAGACATGTTAAACAACAGAGTAAACGCCTGCACTCTAGCAGAGATACACAAACTACACGTATTCGCACATACATTTCGAGATAGTCAATGGGAAGGCTGTCTGCAATCTCGTATGAAACGGTTCTATCGTTTTTTATATTTTTCCCAGAAAGATGTGTAGATCGTTCTGAGTCATCCGAAAAGAAAAGTTCATCTGTCCTTTGTCAGTTAAGGTCCTGCCAAATGATACAAAATTGTCCTCTGGCCCTCCTTTTTTCTTAGATTAGGATGAACTCTAAAAGAGTGATGGTTTGCGGCTTGAAAATGTTAATATTCGTGTAATCAAAAGGCAATCGTGCATAAGTCTTTGGTGGGGATTATGACGAGAAAATATTGACATTTTCAACTCCATATACAACCTCTGTGCACGTCATTTCTGACCGGAACTATGTACGCGCGGATGATGTAAATATCATTATTTGCCTTGTTGTAATCTGTAAATATTTCGTGCCATGTCTGGTCGTATATCAATTCTCACTTACTGGGAGCGATTTTGGTAAACGTACCTACACATTTTCTTCGTATTCTTCCAGTGCACTAAAACTCTCAGCTGAAATTTTGCACACGATTTAGCTAGATGCATAGTTAAATGTTGGTGGAAGTATCGTCTGTACTCTCGTATACACACTTTTCTGAATATCACACTGAACAAAACAAAGGCATCAAACAAGAAATCTTAACTTATCACCTTGATTTTGTAGATTTAGCTGTAAAAAAAAAAACACGCGGAATGAAATTTGTCATACTGCTACCAGTATAGGAACCCGCGTAGACACGATTTTGGTTAAAAAGTACGTGGAATTGTGCAATACAGGAAAACATTTACCTAACTTGAACATACTACGTGAATGTTCGATTTAGGGTCATTCTGACACTCACAGAGCCATTTGGAATCACTCTATATTACACAACTGCATCGCTAAGGCTGCGCCGGGGAAAGGTTTTTCAGAGTTCGAGTCCCAAGATCATAGGTGTAATTTGTGTCCCGATATAAAGCGGAAACGTTAAGAAATAACAAAAATAATTCTTGTTTTTGGGACATGCATTAAAATATAACCGGTTCTTCATTAACTGTTTGGGCACTTGGCCTTTTTGACAAATTATTCTATGTATTCAGGAGGCACTGAAGCACGTAGCTGGGTTTCACCATGCAAATCGCCTTGTGCAAATAGTCTGTTTTTTTTTCGTGTCTCCACATATGATGCCACACCATCTGTACGCTTTGTTCTTACTGGCCATGTCAATACTCTCTAGATACTCAGATCTGATGGTGCCTTTGCAACTAGGAAGTGGATCACGCATGGATCGACAGAAAATGTCGCACTCACATATATCGTGCTCTTATTGCCTCAGTGACCACATCCTTGGCGTGTTTGTTGGAATACTTACTTATGAAGGAAGTGTTCTGGGATCGAGTCCCGAGTAAGGCGTGGCTGTATTGCCGTTGTTCGGTGTGAGTAGGTCTATAGGTTTAGTAAAGCGCTGAAGGTGTCCTGTAATTTGCCGATTGAGAGACGTTATTAACTAAAAATTAAAAAAATATGGTTTCATGTAATTATTTTTACCGTTTCGAGACTTCTTCCGTCCGAATAAGTTCAACATATTGCCCAAAATTGAATGGCGTAGGTAAGGAGTACGCGAATTAACAACTTAAACAGACAACGTTCATGTTTGGCTTAGACAATCCTGCAGTACGTGTGTACGTCGTGGCGGAGGGGGCTTGATTAGGGCTGGGAAATTTTACATTTCGTTCAGTTCATATGTTCCCAGTAAGGATTAAGAGTTGATTCTGCATAGAAATGTAAGTACTAAGTGGATATTCTATCTGAATAATTATTGCATTTTTCAGTTTCTTTAGTACCTACTTAGTGTATGTATTAATAGCGTGTTATTAATGATGTACTTGGTTTCAAGAATAATCTGAATTTGTCCAGTGTAAAATCAAGCTCCAAGGAAAGAGTTCAATCTCATTTCGCAACCACTCCTTGATTTACGTACAGTGATATTGAGAGAAAACTGAATTTCAGTAGCGTATTTAATAGTAGCGTCTTTCTAGTTGTTTTCTTGCAGCGTAAAACANAGAGTTCAATCTCATTTCGCAACCACTCCTTGATTTACGTACAGTGATATTGAGAGAAAACTGAATTTCAGTAGCGTCTTTAATAGTAGCGTCTTTCTAGTTGTTGTTTTCTTGCAGCGTAAAACGATCGTAGACTTTTTCAATTGAGAATTTCAAACCGATTTTGTAATCAATTGTTTGCTTCTAATGAAAAGTATCGAGTTGAACTTAATTTTTCTGTTCCATGAACGCTGACTTGAGTATTTAAACAGAATGGGGAAAAAAGCTTTTCCCGTTTTTCTTATTTCAGATTCTTAAGACATCCTTCCAGTTTTTTTTCGCATACCCTCGTCCCTCTACCCTCCCCTGCATTTTAATTAGTCTAATGTTTGTTGTTTTAGGACGGCAGGCTCTGACCGTGGGAGTTCGATGCTGGCTCTAAAGTTTGCTTGCGAAAACGGCGCAGCTACGGTCTTAACTTTGCGAGGACTAAGTTTTCATTAGGCGAGTACTCTTCTGGAATATCAGCCCGTGGGCTAACAGTGGTAGTTCTCTACGCCTATCGTATTTGCTTTGAATAGTCGTAGATGTTGTATACTACAAAGACCTCTTAACAGGTGATGTTACAGACTGAGACGTAGTATGGGTTTGGTTTTGGCAACGAAATCATATATTGGAAAGTCTAGCAGTTCGGATTTGTTTTAAATATATTAACACGATTGTTTATCGGATCCACATGTGCTTTGTATCCCAATTCATCGCTGTCTAATTATTTTACAATGAGTGGAAATTAATTTAAGAACATCCCTCAGAAATACACGTATATGCCCGAAATGTAATACACAAGAATGACGTAATACGTGGGACTGATCAAAACATCAAGTCCGTGGGAGATAAAGTGCATTAAATGCAACACATACAGCAGTCACCTTAATAAGGATGTAACCAACCCCAATGGTCACACATGCAGCAATCGTGGCATGAACTGTCGTACAAATGCTGAATGTGTCTCTGGGGTACCATATCACATGCTCGCTGTGCTTCTTGGCGTAGCTGGACGATGGTTGTTACTGTCTGATCATGCCCCACACTTACTCGATGGGACTGAGGTCTGGGGATCTAGCAGGCCAGGGTAGCATGAGTAACCGTGTGTACNCATGCCCCACACTTACTCGATGGGACTGAGGTCTGGGGATCTAGCAGGCCAGGGTAGCATGAGTAACCGTGTGTACGGTAAAAAAATTCTGTACGTTACCAGCGATTCTTTGGAAACTAGTTGCCAAAGATTTTCTTGAAAATTTACAATATTTCAGCTGTAGAGTTACATTACATTATTTTGGGAAACATGCAAAACTGTTTATCTAGCTCAATATTTATAATAAACTTTCTTATTAAAATTAAACAACCGTTTTACACATGATACAGGTAGCTTTTGTGAACTTTCTTAATTCATTTGTGGTGTTACATAAATGTATTTGGCAACTAGTTTCCAAAGAATTCCTCGTACAAATGCAGACACTTTTTTTTACAGTGAGAGCACCCTGTGCTTTCCTAGCGACATGGGTACATACGTTATCGTGCTGGAAGATTGGCTTCTGCAGTATGTCAATATATGGTCGGAGGACAAGATTAGCAACGTAATGAATGTATGAAACACTCGTGCTTCCCTGATTGAATACCAGAGGCGATTGTTATTTATAGCTTAAGGGCCCCTCTATACGATAATCCCAGGTGTGGGTCAGGTATGACGAAAGCGAATACACGTTTGATTGTTCAGCTCTCCCGCACGTCTACGAACGCGAACACGGCCATCACTTTTTCCGTGTCAGAAACGACTCTTATCACCGAACACCATTGCTATTCAAACGCCTCTCCAACANAACGCGAACACGGCCATCACTTTTTCCGTGTCAGAAACGACTCTTATCACCGAACACCATTGCTCTTCAAACGCCTCTCCAACACATTCTCTCACGACACCACCGGAGACGTTCACGACGATGAGCAGGTGTCAGAGGTAAAGGTGACAAAGGAACACGAGAATGTAAAGCTACCTCCAACAATCGATTGTTTATTGTTCGTGCAGACACGTGGTGGGTCACAGTGGCTCTGATTGCACGTGCGGTTTCTGTTATATCAGTAAGGGTGGTCCGAACAGTAGTTCTGTCCAGGCGATCATCGGTGAAGCGAGATAGCACCATCAGTTCTAGACGACTGTGGAAACCCTCTATCACCCATCTTCTCCATCACCGATGGACCACTGACACGTCACGCTCCAAGTGAGGGGTAAATCTGTGGGACGTCCAGCCACCTCCTCAGAGTCCCACTATACGACTATGCTCAATGTCACTTAATTGTTCAGTAGGTGCTCTCTATCCTCTTCCAGGCATTGTAGTCACACTCTGTGATACACGCGCAATGGGATCGCACAGGTAACTGCACTCGTCGTGTTGTCACACGACCTGCGATAAGATAGACTGTTATAATGTCTGCAGACTGATGTAGGTGAGCGTTGTCCTTCAGTTACGATTGTAGTGCTCTATACACACGAAACGTTTGTGTTGTGGAATCCATTTGGATTGAAATGTGATTACTAAGTGTTCTTAAGTGTGTTTGCACGAGTGTATATTTATTTATGGTTCGATGTTTTGTCGACAGCAGGACTAGTAGAGGTGGAACCAGTTGCCCAGACAAAAATGATTGCGGGTGGAATCGGGTTGCATCGTTTGGGATCCATCCGGGCATGAACTTTTAAATATTCCGAAAAACTATGGAAAATAGAAATTAAATGGATGAACAGTGAATCGAATTCGGGTCCACTCGATTGCGATTCCATTGTGATACCTCCCACCTAGCTTCGTTTTGTTGTGTATTGATATGTTCAAAAGAAATCTAGGTAATCTCGGTTTGTAATATTACTTCATAAATAGCGAAGTCAGAGCAAAGCATGTGTTTCAATGAAACAANATCTAGGTAATCTCGGTTTGTAATATTACTTCATAAATAGCGAAGTCAGAGCAAAGCATGTGTTTCAATGAAACAACGTACAATGATATATCCACAACTTTTGTCACAATAATTTAACTCATCACACATATACGTCTACACGATAAACGAGATTACTCCCGTAGCACGTACGCAGTTAAGTTAACTTTTACATCTGGAAAAATATGCTGAAGTAACGAATAAATCAATCTCCGCAGATTTTTTTGAAGCCTATTTTTTGTTTATTCTTTGTGCATACAGGCTGAACAATAAATCCGTGGATCAAATGGATAATATGCATGTGGGTATTGCGTAACTCGGAGGAACTGTCGGAAATAATATTAGTAGTGCATGTATGAAATTTGTTCCCCGCCCACACTCCTCCACTGACTCTTTCGCACCGAGAGAGATGGTGCAGTGGTAAACGAATGGACTCTAATTGGGAGGACCTGGGTTTGAGTCTCTGTCCGATCATCACGATTACTGATTCCCTTGAGTTTCCAGAATCACTCCCGGCGAATACTGGGATTATTCCTTAAAACAGAGCATGGGCGACTGCTTTATCGTTCCTGCATTTGTGAGCAACTTACACAGTTTATGATTGACCTCGCATGCATGCGTTCAAATGAGGGGGGCGGGGGGGTTACGTGGTAGATATTGTGAGGGAGGGATGCTATGGGGTAGAGTGCACATGTCAGATGAACAGTAACCATCTGTTTCACAACAGTGAATATATTATTTTTAGCCTGTTTTCCGAAGGAAACAGAGGTTTATGAGATCACGTTCCTTTCTGTGCATATGTGTGGTAATAATGTGTATGTCTGAGCATGTGTATGTGTGTGTGTGTCTCGTTCTTTTTTTTCCTCCAGTTTTTTAATGTGTTAACTGAATTTTATTAAACTCGCTACAAATATAGTGATCAGTAAAGAAATCTGCCTTTTAAAGTTTTAAACCACACCGGGAGCTTACTTTCAAAATGGCGGCATTAAAAATATTTACGTAGATATTTTATATCTTGAGAACCATTCAGCCGATTTAAACCAAATCTTCTGTGTTTACAGTGCATAATGTAAGTATTGAATTTAGAGGTGGATATTGTTAGTCCGCCATTTTTGAAGATAACGCCACATGAAAAAATAAAACTTTTATGCTATAACTCGAAAACTTAACCAATTCTCGCCAAATTTGGCAAATAAGTATGACCATGTAAATGTATTCGATTAAAATATATTAGGCACTTATTTTATAAATGGTGGCCATACAAATATTTTGGATTTATTTGGTGTATCTACCATACTGTTTATCAATTTTTGGCCAAATCTTGTGTGCTGAAAGTATCTTTTTTAGCATCACATACGCCAACACATAGCCACTTTTATCAGCCATTTTGTAAGATAGCACTACATGAAATGTTTCTATGGCATATCTCGGGAAACAATGACCGATTNACTTTTATCAGCCATTTTGTAAGATAGCACTACATGAAATGTTTCTATGGCATATCTCGGGAAACAATGACCGATTCCTACCAAATTTGGCAAAGTAGTGGTACTGTGCAGGTGAAGCAAATGAAGGTTTTAAGTTTGTAAGACAACCTACTTACAAATGGGTGGCTATATAGTTATTTTAGCATAGTATGCCGTAACGTCGAAATCATGTAAACAATTCCAATTAAACTTTGTATGCTTGCATTTTATATTACAACAGTCAAATGTATCTACACGGAGCTTCTTTTGTTCGCCATTATGTAAGGTAGTGTCACACGAACAAATTAAATTTTCATGTCATTTATCGGTAAATAATTGACCGATTTCTACCTAATTCTGCAAGCAGTACTGCAACAGGTGATGTAAATTGTGTTTTAAGTATGTCAGACACTTATTTACCAACTGGTGGTCATGTAGCCATTGTATATTACAATGAAATAATCGAAACCACGTAATAAATAACAAATGCGGACAGTATATATCACAACCATCAAATTTGTATATACAAAATTTTTGTCCACCATCTTGTAAGACATTACATCACAATTTAAATATAAGTTATATATCTGAAAAAACTAACAGATGTCCATCAAATTTGGCAGACAAGTAGCACTACTGCATTGCATGTAACTTTATGTTTTGAGTTGGTCAGACATTAATTTTCAATAAGGCCGTCATATAAACATTTTAGCTTAGTATGTGATATCTAAGAAATTACGAAACAAATTTTAGCAGAGGTCTTAACTTTGCGTGCTGGCAATTGTATATACTAACCATCAAATTTATATATAAAGTCTCACTTCTCCAGCAATTTTTAAGACAGCCACACATGAAAATATAAAGTTCGTGTGCCATATCTCTGATCTCTGGATACTATCAACTAATCCCTACAAAATTCGGCGAAGAAGTTATACTGTGGTAGGCAATATAAAGTGACTGCCCATTAAATATTTAAGGTTAGTAAACCCTATCATTAAAAAAAAAAATAGACTGATTACATCCGAAGTTGATAATCCGAATCCTACCTCCGTAATGTAGTTGTTGTATGCCAGATTACGGTACGAGGTTTTCCGGGTTCGAGTCCTGGGTAAGGCACGTGTGTTTTGTAATTGTATCACTTTTGTTGCATACATTTGTGGTCTCATCCCTAATGACAGTGCTGTAAAAAATACGATATGGCCTACCTATCATCTACGCTTTTAAGAAATTCATTAAAAATTACTTGCAACCTTTTTAGA
Organism: Clitarchus hookeri; assembly: GCA_002778355.1. NCBI lineage: Eukaryota > Metazoa > Arthropoda > Insecta > Phasmatodea > Phasmatidae > Clitarchus > Clitarchus hookeri. The sequence continues at coordinate 847,420 of NQII01000545.1, read as the reverse complement.
GGAAAGTAGGATTATTAGTTATATCACTAACTTCTTGTTTACAATATCATTTTTGAAACCATGTGGTATCCACTAAGGTTAGCACTATGTTTACAGGCCTGTACGTAGGTGCTTCAAGATGATGATGCAAATCTTCTGACATATATAGGGGATGGACAAAATAATATGAACACCTGACGTATACACAATATTTATTTATTAATAAGGTGTTGGGCCACCATTTGCTTTTAGAACAGCTGCAATTCTTCGCGGAATAGATTCGTAGAGTTTCTGAATAGTTTCCAACGGCATGTTGTCCCATTATTGTACCAAAACATCCACCAATTGCTTCAATGATGTTGGAGATGGAAATCGGCTCCTCACTCTCTGCTCTAAAACTCCCCATAACGGTTCAATTATGTTGAGGTCTGGCGATTGTTTGATGATATTCTGATGCTCCTCAAACCAAGACTGAACCTTTTTGGCTGTGTTATCATCTTGGAATATGGCAGTGTTTGGCAGCAATATGCTAGTCATAGTAAGAACTTCATCATTGAGGATGTCGAGATATTCATTCGCAGTAATCCGGCCAGTGATTTGAAAGAGAGGACCAGCTGAATACCACGATATAGCCGCCCAAATAATAACGGAACCTCCGCCATGCTTGATTGTAGGAAGCAGGCAGTCCGGATCGTAGGCTTCTTTTGGGGTTCTCCATACATAAACCCGGCCGTTTGTAGGAAACAATGTAANCCCAAATCATAACGGAACCTCCCCCATGCTTGATTGTAGGAAGCAGGCAGTCCGGATCGTAGGCTTCTTTTGGGGTTCTCCATACATAAACCCGGCCGTTTGTAGGAAACAATGTAAACGATGATTCATCGGACCATACCACATTCTTCCAATCATCAAGTTTCCAGGTTTTATGATCGTGGCACCACTTCTTTCGCAGCTTAAAGTTGGCTTCCGTTATAAAGGGTTTCGTAATTGTAGCCCTTCCATGAAAGTTAGCTTTGTGGAGCTCCCGCCGTACTGTTTTTGTCGAAACAGTATTACTCAAGTGAGAGTTGAGTTCTACTGTCACTTTTGCCGCGGTAGGTTTATGAAGGTCTATAATATCATAACCAAACAACCTACAACCTTGATTGAGCAATCAAATGAACCGTGGAACCGTGAAGTTTGTTTACCATACATTTATACATGTGCTATGTGACCACCATGAGCGGCTCTAACGACATCTACGCGATAATCAAACTAGTTCCACGCTCTTGCCAGCATGTCCGGTTTTTACGGTTTGAGGTGGTGNTCAAGTTTCCAGGTTTTATGATCGTGGCACCACTTCTTTCGCAGCTTAGCGTTGGCTTCCGTTATAAAGGGTTTCGTAATTGTAGCCCTTTNTCCGTTATAAAGGGTTTCGTAATTGTAGCCCTTTCATGAAAGTTAGCTTTGTGGAGCTCCCGCCGTACTGTTTTTGTCGAAACAGTATTACTCAAGTGAGAGTTGAGTTCTACTGTCACTTTTGCCGCGGTAGGTTTATGAAGGTCTATAATATCATAACCGAACAACCTACAACATTGATTGAGCAATCAAATGAACCGTGGAACCGTGAAGTTTGTTTACCATACATTTATACATGTGCTATGTGACCACCATGAGCGGCCCGAACGACATCTACGCGATAATCAAACTAGTTCCACGCTCTTGCCAGCATGTCCGGTTTTTACGGTTTGAGGTGGTGAGAGGGTAGCTCGCTCGAATTCGACACGCCTATGTGAAGGGGACGGTATGGTGTTTCTTTTATGTGCCGAGAGATTACACTGGGAGCGTCTGTCGTCGCACTATGAGCGTGCGTTGTGTGTTAGTCCGCATCACGATGGCGACGGAACAACAGAAGGCGTCCTGTGTTATTCAGTTTGCTAAATGTGATTCCGTTACTACTGTTCAACGTGAATTCCGTCGCAAATACGGACGTCGTCCTCCCGATAGGTGGAGTATCGTACGTTGGTTTCGTCAGTTTGTTCTAGAGGGGTACATAATTGGATCATTTTTCGTCCACCATTGCCGGCTAATATTGATGACCTCAAAACGAGAATTACGGACGCCATCCAAACCGTAACACTGGACATGCTGAAAAGAGTGTGGAACGAGTTTGATTATCGCGTAGATGTCGTTCGGGCCGCTCGTGGAGGTCACATTGCACATTTATGAATGTATGGTAAACAAACTTCATGGTTCCGCGGTTTATTTTATTGGTCAAACATGGTTGTAGGTTGTTGGGATTTTATATTATAGACCTTCAAAGTTGGGGAATTCTTTTATGTTAATTCTGTATAATCAAGCTTTGCAGATTATAATTTTTTTTGTAGCACTGGTTTCTTAAAACTTTACCCCGAAAGACAATTCACTGTTCGAATATGTGAATTTGACAGTTCGTACGACAGATGGACAGTCAGAATTGATAACATGCGCAAAATACATATTCTGAACTCATCTTTAGTCGGTGGTCGACGGCTGTATTTGTGGCGTGGGATCAGTGACCTGAGTTTTCGAAGCGACCGCGGGAAGGACTCGGGTAACCTTCGGACGAACACTGAGGTCTGTGGTCCACCCAGACGATGGATCATAAGTAGGATGATTTCAGAAAAAAACTTATACAGGATGATTCTAAAATTATGGGACAAACATTGAGGGGTGGTAGAGCTCACTAAAACAAACAATTATTGTAAAGGAATATATGGGCGGAAGTGATGCGTTGAGGCACAAACACAAAAACATAACACATTAACGAAAACATAAAATGTTCATTAGCAGCATACTTAACGAGTGATTCCGTACAGAAAATGTTAAAAAAGTTGCTGGAAATGCATCCACCAACAGT
>NQII01000545.1:811766-840776 GCA_002778355.1 Clitarchus hookeri | reverse complement strand
ACATCTTTCGCGAACAAAGTCATGAATTGGCCGCAGTTTATATATATAGCTTGTCACCACAATCTTGCGGTCTTTCCAGATTGTTCACTACGTGCAAATTGGACTTGAGTCCGAAACTGTCACTGGTCATGCTTCCCAGAAACATCTTTACTTTCAGAGTTGTGTTCAAGAAAAGTCTCACTCGCGGAAACTGGACAGTTTCTACAGCTAACAGTGTGAATTTGTGTAGGGTTTGTTGACCAAAAATTTGTACACTTCGTCTGTAGTGGCCATAGTTTTACTCGTAGTACATTTATTTCATTTATTTGTTGGTTTTGTGTGAGATATTATCAATTTTCTATGTCATTTGTATTTTATTTCCTTAAAACTATATATTTAGCAGTATCCTTGCAAGAAAAAAATTNTATCAATTTTCTATGTCATTTGTATTTTATTTCCTTAAAACTATATATTTAGCAGTATCCTTGCAAGAAAAAAATTTAATAACTGCATAATTTAATATATACATCACTGTCTTTATAAGACCGATACTTATAATTCGTGGTAGAGATATGNTTTAATAACTGCATAATTTAATATATACATCACTGTCTTTATAAGACCGATACTTATAATTCGTGGTAGAGATATGTATACGTTTGACGTACTAGACCACATATTCGAAGGAAAATCTTCAGTACCTCGCCACTTTTCTGTCGTGTTACCAAAATAAAATATTTGGGGCGCACATTATTTACGTAACGCGTAGCAAAATAATTTTTACATTTTGCAAGGCACAGAAAAAAACGCGTGTGCATTATCTATTTGAAAATTCGCAATAATTTAATCTCTGAAATAAACGAGAATTTAGCAGGCATCAATTATGCACCCTCATCAGTTATCAAACAAATTATTTCATTTTGGCCAGTGGTAATTATGTAATAATAGTNGGCATCAATTATGCACCCTCATCAGTTATCAAACAAATTATTTCATTTTGGCCAGTGGTAATTATGTAATAATAGTGGTTTATCCTGCATGAAGCTAATGAGAAAAGCAACATATTTAGTCGGAGAAGTATTGTTAATCGTTGCACGTGCTGAAGTACCACTATTATATGCCTAATTACTGTTCTGGATTCATGTACGTATTATATCGTNTTAATCGTTGCACGTGCTGAAGTACCACTATTATATGCCTAATTACTGTTCTGGATTCATGTACGTATTATATCGTACACAGAGCCAAAAACTTCGTCAGTATAAAATAATTTTTTCTATCTAAATAATTGTATGTACAATTATCCGATATCACTGCACGAAGTTTTAAGAACACAGCAATTGAAGCAAATACATTAAGTTATTTAGCTCATAATACCAATAGCTTAAAATGTACTTAAACAGTCGCATGTTTTCATACAGTTAATATTTATTAGCTGGCTAAATGAGTTGAAAGTTACCGCTTAAGCCGATAGGCAAATAGTTTTAATACAGTATCAAAATCTTTATGGGCGTGCTTTCAAATGATTATGTTGAAATCAGCTTACTTGTATTTTTTCTTATTCTTACTACATAAGGTGAAATTCAGGCGAGAATGCGCAGTATTCTGTTTAACCGTTAATTTTTCATTATTAGGAGAAAATGTTGATATAAATCAAAACTAATGATATTTTTCTTGCCTTAAAATCTAAATAGATGCTAACAATAAAATCATGAAATTTAACGTNTAAATCAAAACTAATGATATTTTTCTTGCCTTAAAATCTAAATAGATGCTAACAATAAAATCATGAAATTTAACGTAGGCAGTAGGTACTGGATAGATTTGCTCTCGGGAAAATTATAAACACAGTGAAGACTTTGGACTGATGACGTTTGTNAGGCAGTAGGTACTGGATAGATTTGCTCTCGGGAAAATTATAAACACAGTGAAGACTTTGGACTGATGACGTTTGTAAAAAATAATGTTCTGTGTAAACGTTTCTCTATCGTAACGACGATAAATTTTCATAATGAGTAAAACCATTTTCTCGTGACTTGAAATTAAATATAAACCAGTTACATGAACTCGGAAGTTTCTGTAGTCCGTTTGCTAGTTCGTCGCGAAATCCGCAGGGAACCACGCCGAAGTATTCTTAAAAAAGTCTTCCTTCTAAGATGGGTGGCATGTGATGAAGTTGCACTGCAAACAATTGCGTGTGTTGTAAAAGGGAGACACTGATAAAATGGGAACTATTCCAAACACAATTACGTGAAAATTATTCTGCATCGACATAGCCAAAATATTTTTATGTGTATGGCTCATAATGTTAATTTGGGGGAAAAAAAAAAATTTGAGATTATAAAACTCGCCGTGATTTGATGTTTGTAACACAAAGCAGCCGTAATCTTAAACTTAACTTTGTGTTTCTCTCGTTTCGTGTCGAACATATCTCTGCTTCCTCAAGCGTCTCTGGCGGGGGAAAGGAGTGTATCTTCAGAGAGGAACCCGTCAGGTACTCTCGAAGCGAAACCCACAAGACAGCTACAGATTTCTCCTTCTCGTGGTTTTCGCGTCAGCTTTTCCGTTTCCTCCCCTTGTCTGTATTTTTTTTTTGCTCGGTCGACGTGCTCTTTTCCACCTCGATGATTTTTTTTTTTTTTGCATTTCTCGTCGTCTTGCCAATTTTTGTCCCCCCCTCCTTTTTTTCACTCTCTTCCTCTCCTGCGCGTGGCAAATGTCGAGGGTCGCCACATTAGCGAGTAAATACTGCAGTACGCAGGGCAGCGTGTTTCTCTGTGAGCTCTCCTGCTTCTTAATAAAAGACGGATAATGTAGACGGGGAGACAACCACGCACTACGGTGTTTACTATTCCTGGGGAAAGGGAAAAAAAAGAGAATAACTTAAATTAGTAGTGTCCACTCCGCCGTGTTATGAAATATTTCACCCGCCCCGATGCGCAGCGCTACTGTCGCGAGGGCGTGAAATTTGTCGTCAACGACGAAGCACCGAACATATTTGAAATTCCGCTCTAAAGTATTTTCAGCCAATTTTTTTTTACACTTTGTGTTGATTGTGTATATTATGAATCCTTAAGATTCCTGGGAAGTGTTTATATTATTCGGTTTCCGGTCCATCGAGCATTTTCGCAATAAGCCTTTAAAGGGGGTCCTGCCTCCACCTGAGTATAAGCGACATTGTAAAAAAATATTTCTTTTTTACACATACCTTACGCGGCAGCACTTGTTTCCACCAATGTACATGTACTTTTACACAAATGTTTGCGCGGGTGAAATTAGTATAAAGGACGAGGTTAAAATAAACCAAAAAGCGTACAACTTCACACACTGAGAAGTCAGTTCTGCATTGCACACTGTGTATGAATACATACACATAGGATACAATTACAAAGCCATCGTCAATATTATTTCTGTAGTTAAATACCATTATTTAGTGTAAAATAACACAGGCACTGTTNCAATTACAAAGCCATCGTCAATATTATTTCTGTAGTTAAATACCATTATTTAGTGTAAAATAACACAGGCACTGTTGGTGTAGAATTAATATATTTGCAGTGAAACACCGCCACTTTATGTTATACTTACGAAACCCTTGTGCGTGTAGTTTTATCAAAATGTTTGCAGTCAAATATCATGCAATGTAAAATTACATACGCACTGTTGGTGTAGTATCGACATATTTGTAGTAAAGCAACATAATTTTATGTTAAAATTGCAACACCTTTGTACGTGTAATTTTAGCAGGATATTTTTATTTATATACCAGCTTGCAGTGTAAAATTACACGGTCACTGTTGATGTACTACGTACTATGGTAATGGTTGCTATAGAAGCATTGCTATTGTAGCACTATCACCTTGTGTAAAATAACACAACCTTTGGAGTGTGGGTTTTACATTTATGCATTTTTAAGTAGCAGTGCATAATGTGAAACTACACAGGCATTGTATGTAATTGTACTATATTACAAAAGTTGATGTGAAATATTGAATTGCACTGCAAAATTACAAAAACTAAGAGATTAGTTTTAACTTTCTTGTTTTGGTTAAATACCAGCATGCAGCATAAAACTAAACTACAGATGCATAGTAAGAGTTAAATAACTTATTTACATGTTATGAAATAACAACAGGGCTACATTCATTGTAAAACGACAAAGTCTGTGGAGTGTAATTCTAACACGCTTGTTTAAGCTAAATGCAAGCAGGGCATTGCTTAGCGGGAATTGGGGAAGTTGGGGAGGGGGGGGCTGCCTCTTCCCATACGATCCACTGTAACGGGCCAAAATCGTGTAAGGGCCAAAAAATTGAGAACGAATGAACGAGAAACAAATTTGAAAGGAGTGGTAATTTGCACGTGAAACCCATTGTTTTAAATATAAATAAAGTGTGTAAAACTTTTGATGGATTAATTATATGACGTTTCTGCTTCAGTTGCTGCCTGTTCTCCAAAACAAGTGATCTAACGTAAGATTCAGCACTCAGCAAAGGTATTCGTGTCAAGTGCCAAAACATGAAAAACCATTCTTGCACAGAGATGCCTTGATTTCTTGGAAAATGGTCGGCATCAATACCTTAGTTGATGAACTACAGCGATAGCATGAACAAGAGGCTGCTAGTTGGAAAGATGATTGTAAAGAAAGATTTGCAGTGACATTGTTCTCAACATCTCCTTTGATACAGTTTGCAGCTATTATGCATATTTTTTGCACTGGTGTTTTTTGACACTTTGTTCATAACATGGGTTATAAAACTAAGTTCACTATATATTATTGCAGAGTTTTTTTTTTAACTTAAAAGGATTTACTACAAATTAATACACATCCAGATATTGATTCTGACTCGAATTTGACTATAAATGCTAAAACTCGCCAATTTTAAATCTCTTTATTATTATTTTTATTTTGATCTAATTTCCATACTTAAGGTACACCAAAAGCCTTCAGATATGCATTTTTAAGCTGAACCAGGCCATAAATGATAAGACTCGCCTACCGCATTGAATCAGCCATATTGAATTTCTTTATGTAGACCAAATATTCGAACTCAGATACACAAAAAACATAGATATTAAGCTGAATTGAGCCATGAATGTAAGAATCATCTGCCATGTAAAATTTTTTAACAAACATGCCAAGTATATTTTCATTTAAATTGTGTACACATGCCAAATTTCACATTAATAAAATATGTGGAAACGTGTAAAAAAAACTGAGTTACAAAACGTTGTGCGTATATACAGGTGGAGTGCTAATAAATTGTGTTAAAAATATTTATACCGTATCTTATCAAACAAAAATTTTTATAGGATTTCGGCATAGAAGTGCAATGTATTAAAGTAAGTGATTATGCAATTGTTGGTGAATTATGAACTCCACTCTCAGGTTAAAGGGAAAAACTGTTCTATTGCTTTACCACATTAAAAAAATATACTGTTATAACTACATTTTCTACGAAGAAAACTTGTACTAGTAACTTTTTATACTCTTTGTGTTTAATAAAATATTTATAATTCAACTAAAATAATATTTGTCATAACTCAACATGTTGGATCGAACACCACGCTTATTAATAAATGTTTATTGCTCTTGGGTGGCAGCTAAACTAAATAAGTGATTATAAAAGNGGATCGAACACCACGCTTATTAATAAATGTTTATTGCTCTTGGGTGGCAGCTAAACTAAATAAGTGATTATAAAAGAAAAAATACAAAAATAAGTTGTTACCCATGTAGTATTTTAAACAGTTTGATTATTAGAATGTGATTAATTTTGTAGCAGTTTTATTACTATCAGTAACAATAAAAAAAACGCAATGTGCATTTTTTTTTTAGTTTATCTTTTGCTAAATGGTAATAGAAATGAGTAAGTTGGTAATGTAAACGATACAATAACAATAAAAGGCAACTGCTAATTGTCTTGCGTAGGTTTTAAACCTTCCAAAGTCTNTGGATCGAACACCACGCTTATTAATAAATGTTTATTGCTCTTGGGTGGCAGCTAAACTAAATAAGTGATTATAAAAGCAAAAATACAAAAATAAGTTGTTACCCATGTAGTATTTTAAACAGTTTGATTATTAGAATGTGATTAATTTTGTAGCAGTTTTATTACTATCAGTAACAATAAACAAAACGCAATGTGCATTTTTCTTTTAGTTTATCTTTTGCTAAATGGTAATAGAAATGAGTAAGTTGGTAATGTAAGCGATACAATAACAATAAAAGGCAACTGCTAATTGTCTTGCGTAGGTTTTAAACCTTCCAAAGTCTTTTAAATGGCTCAGGGACTGCACCGAAGAGGCCACACGAGGATTACCAGCTGCTTGACCTGCAACCGCTCTTCACTTTGCTTACTTCTCCATTGATTTTGAACACAACTCTGAAAACAGTCAAATATTTCAACTCAGTAAAAATACATTTTTAGAGTACATATTTCAAAGAACACTACAGTTTCACTCACAACCTCCTATACGAGGAAAAATATTTTCTTGTGTGTTTTTATTATTGCTTTTAGCCAAATTTTTTGTCTGTTGTATTGAGAAAATTTACTTTCAGACTTTATTTAAAGCTATACGATTTTTTTAAATTTAGGATCAATCAACAAATTATATTTTGTCCTCTATCTATACCATATAACAAATGGAGAAGTCACAACAATAAACAGCAATCTCCGGATGAAAGATTTCTCTTATTGGATGCTAGTCGAGTATTATTATCATCACAAACCCGATTTTTTGTACAATAAAATNTCCAAAGTCTTTTAAATGGCTCAGGGACTGCACCGAAGAGGCCACACGAGGATTACCAGCTGCTTGACCTGCAACCGCTCTTCACTTTGCTTACTTCTCCATTGATTTTGAACACAACTCTGAAAACAGTCAAATATTTCAACTCAGTAAAAATACATTTTTAGAGAACATATTTCAAAGAACACTACAGTTTCACTCACAACCTCCTATACGAGGAAAAATATTTTCTTGTGTGTTTTTATTATTGCTTTTAGCCAAATTTTTTGTCTGTTGTATTGAGAAAATGTACTTTCAGACTTTATTTAAAGCTATACGATTTTTTTTAATTTAGGATCAATCAACAAATTATATTTTGTCCTCTATCTATGCCATATAACAAATGGAGAAGTCACAACAATAAACAGCAATCTCCGGATGAAAGATTTCTCTTATTGGATGCTAGTCGATATGGTCCCCATTCCACTTTCGACTGAGTCATTTTTGAGAACACCACCTGTACCAAGGCATAGATACTAATAATAGTGGAAGAAGTGAAGCATGAAAAATTACAAGCTAGAATATATTTGTACAACAGAATATTTAGACTTCCAATGTACAAGGTGTAGTGTTAAATGTTTTCTAATCAAATGCCAACTTTGGCATTTAGCATCAGCCTCCAAATACATCCTGTAAGCTAAGGAATATTAAAAAAACTAATAGTTATTGGTAAGATTAGTCTCTGATATAGTGAAGGATGTCTGCAGTCGCATAAGACCTAGTATGGCCCCGACCGTTAAAAATTACAAAGAACAAANAATATTTAGACTTCCAATGTACAAGGTGTAGTGTTAAATGTTTTCTAATCAAATGCCAACTTTGGCATTTAGCATCACCCTCCAAATACATCCTGTAAGCTAAGGAATATTAAAAAAACTAATAGTTATTGGTAAGATTAGTCTCTGATATAGTAAAGGATGTCTGCAGTCGCATAAGACCTAGTATGGCCCCGACCGTTAAAAATTACAAAGAACAATCAACGTATTAAAAAATTAATTCCCCAACAATATAGTCGTGGAAACAGCAAAAATGGATAGTCATAATACTTTGACGGCTAACAAGGACAAACACGACATGTTAAAACAGAGACACAGCAATGCGACACCATAGTTAAGCCAGAACGTAATTTTGAAGGGCGACAGAAACAACAATTTTGAAATCGCCTAGCTTTACTGCACACCCAAGATACAACACAACTATTCCACACAAATTACAAAAAACATTTAGAACCCAACCACAAAGTTAGTATTCTCCACGACTTACAGTTTCACAGCCCCGTCGCTCAGTAGCTAAACTTGTAAACTGCATTAGCTCAGTAACATGTCGGCTTTGTCCACTGTTGGACGGAAAGTGAAGGTGGTTAAGCCTTCAGATACAAGCGATGATCTTGCGGCGAAATGTAGCAGACTTAGGATGGGCGTAAAGCAGAGCAGAATAGCCGGTGTCTCAGCTAGACAAGGGTTTAAGTGAACTATCCTGGCCAATCAAAAATTAAGACGCACGAATGGGGAAGGGGAAGGCAAGGAAGTATAACCCTTAGGGGGAGGGGGGTTTGTAGAAAGGAAGGTTGTTCGAGCCGAGCAAAGAGTACACCACGCAGAAGTAGATGGTGGTAAAAACACTAATGCGACAGCACTAGCATCGCAACGTGTCAGGTGCTAGCTGAATGATTAAGAGCTATGGCTTCAAAGCAGGAAAAGCCCAATGTGTTTTCAGGTATCAAGAGCACCGGAGACTGTTCAGTGCGGCTTCCGAAGATTGTATGGACGGCCACCACCTGATCATAAAAGCAATACAGCTTGGAATGCGATGTTTAAAGAGATGGGGAGTGCGGGGCCCCATTCCTGAACGGGTTGCCCATCTGTCAACAAAGAGACTGCTGACAACATGCGGAAAGCATTTCAGTGAAGCCACTCCAAATCAACATGTCGTGCTTCGCGTGAACTTGACATTCCACATTCAACTGTGTACAACATCTTGAACAAAAGACATCATTTGTATGCATGCAAAGTTCAGATCATGCAAATCTTGCTACCGACTGACCATCCTTTATGCAGTACTTTTGCAACTGAGATGTTGCATCGTATTGATGATGATATATCTACAATGTTTGCGTTTATCAGATGAGGCTACATTTCACACTTGTGGCAAAGTGAATAGGCACAATGTGAGCATATGGGGGTTCGAACAACCTCATACTGTTATTGAAAACGACTTTGCGAAAGGTTAGGTAGCACCCTCAACAGCCACTTAAAATGGCACTGCGATGATACTGATAGTGATTCGGATTGTGATTCTGCAGTGCGTCAGTTTTTAATTACAAAAAGTCACTGATGGGGCAGCTGGTGGTCCTGTTGTCGATTTAAAAAGATTCAGCGAAAGGCGCGAGCTGTTGGTTGAGACATCTAATGCTGGCAAGTCGAGGGGGCTCTGGGCGTTGAAGACTTTAAATAGGGCATCTGCAAAGTTCCCTGTCAAGGTCAAGTTCCATGTGTCACTCAACTCCAGCATGGGCATCGTCTGGTTTCTCTACTTGATTGAAATCCTGGAACAAGAGATATTACATGAGCTGCAATCTCAGAATGTCACTGATGTTCGTGGTGTGCTGAAGACCACTGATGGTGTTATGTCAACTACAGGTACTCACATCTTGACTTTTGTTGTGCGTGACCTTCCCTCCATGATCAAAGTAGGATACTTGAATGTGCGTCTTAAGCAGTTCATTTCTTCTCCTCTTTTGTTACTACAACTGTCAACAGTTTGGCCATTCCTCTACAAAATGTCGGAATCCACCAGCTTGTCCAGAGTGTGCTGACCCACCGCATCCAGATACTCCTCAGTGCAGCAAGCCGCTGAAGTGTGTGAATTGCGGCAAAGGTCTTCCGGTCTGGTCGAAGGAGTGCCCTGGAGGAGCAAACTTTTCAATGGACCTGGGTCACCGACAAGGTTTCCTTTGTTGATGCACGGAAATGTTTCCATGCTCTCTAGGGCCCGAAGCCTTCTGTTACAGTGTTGTTGCGAATGCTCGACCAGCAATAAAGGGTGCGTGTACAAAGTCAATATGGCTACCCAGACTGAAATGTCTGTAAGTACACCAAAGCCACAGTGTGTCTGGACGACCCGGACCATGTCTGTCGGTACGCAGTGTAGGCCAGTTAAAAAGAAACTGTCAAAACCTTCAGTTGTTAGCAAATCTCTTCAGCAAGTTTCCGCGTAAAAAAAAGGTTAAGTCAAAGACTCCATCCCTTATTCCCCTTCCTGCTAGTGACCATGATTCGCAGGATCACATAAACCACCCTCTCGCCCCATGTCTCCTCGGAGTCAGAAGCCGAAATGGCGGTTTATGTTTTCCAAAACACTGGTGAAGGCTTTAAGCCAATGATAAACAGACCTGGAGGCTACACTGAAGTAATCGTTTCCATATACTTTCTTTCCATAATTTATGTTCCGCTTACAGTGGAACTGCAGAGGTTATTTAAATAATCATGGAGAACTGAAACAGCTCCTAGTGTTCAGACCCCTACAGTGATTTGCCTTAAGGAAATGCACTTTCGTCCCACTGATACGGCCTCCTTTCGAGGTCAAATTTTTACCGCCTGTATAATGTGTTGATGGTCCTTGCCTGTGGTGGTGTCTATTTTGTGTTGAAGGATTCAGTTTACCATGAAGATGTTGCCCTTCGCACTGCTCTGCAGGCAGTGATGGTCTGGGTTTTACTCTGTATGTTTGCCACTGTTTGTAGCTTATATTCTCCCCCCCCCCCAATTAGCATGTAAGGTCAGCTGATTTTGAGGTGCTCTCATTTCGACTCCCACCTCCATTTCTGAACGTTGGCGACTTCTATGCTTACAATCAGAGATGGGATTCTGTTACAGGGATGGCGGGGGTCGTGTATTCGAGTCGGGGCTAACCAGTTCTAATATTGCCCTGTGTGGTACTCCTACACACTTCACCACCCATACTAACTCTTCATCCTGCATCGGTCTTTCTTTTTGTAGCTCTGCTGTGATCATCCACTTTGATTGATCTATTTACCCAGATTTTTGTGCAAGTGACCATTACCCCCAATCATATCGGATCACGTGTAATTTGCTGCCCCACACATAGCACCTCGCAAGGTGCTTAAGAAAGCAAACTGGGCAAATTTGCAGTGTTCCCTCCACTTCAGTGCTGTGGTTCCCCTTGACGTGACCATCTCTGTGGAACTCATCAACTCTATTGTGTCAGTTGGGAAGGCTGCGATCCCTCATTCTTCACCTTGTGGTCGTAGGCGTGTTCCTTGGTGGAGTGACGAATCCAGGGATGATTTCCGTGTTCGACGACATGCACTCAGACACTTTAAAACTCTTCCCACACTAGCTAACCTGGAGCTCTTCCGCATCTGTCAGGCATGCGCTCGATGTGGCATCAAGGACAGTCGGCGGATATCCTGGAGGGACTTCACTTCGTCAGTGACAATACATGCTACCAGTAAGTTTATCTGCGACAATGTTCGGAAGTTGTGCGGACAACCTCTTACCACACAGGTTTCCTTCCTTCAGGTTGATGATGATATTGTTACCGAGGTGACAAATGTAGCAGATTTTCGGGTCAATATTTTGCAGATGTTTCCAGCAGTGCGCATTACACTGAATCATTTCAAGCCATCAGAGACATTTAAGACGGTGAGTGTCCACTTTGGCGGCTCGGATGAGGAGAACTATAACCAGCCTTTTACACTTCTTGAGTTGGAACAGCCTATCACACTCGAAGCTTACATATGTTGACCCCGACAATATCCATAATTATATGTTGCAACACCTCCCACTTGAAGGGAAACTGTTTTTGCTGAGAATTTTTATAACTATTTGGGTATCTGGTGATTTCCCCTCGAGTTGTAGCAAGTCGACCCTTGTAGCCATCTTGAATACAGGGAAAGTTAAAGCAGAAGTTTCCTGCTATCGTCCTATTTTCCTCACCGCCTGTGTCTGTAAGACCACGGAGTGTATGGTTAATGTGAGTCTGGTATACTGCTTTGATACCTGGCAACTTTTATCCCCACTTCTGTGTGGTTTCCGTTTAAATCGTTCTGTGGTGGATCATTTGGTCAGCTTGGAGGCTGCCATACAGACTGCCTTTTTGCGAGGGCAACACCTTGCTGTTTTCTTTGACCTGGAGAAGGCATACGACACAACATGGCCGCATGGTATCTTGCGGCCATGGTATCTTGGGGATTTCGTTCATATCTTCCTGGTTTCATACAGAAATTTATGTACTTCCATACCTTCAGGGTTCGCAATGGTGCTTTCTATTGTCGGGAGTTCGTTCAGGATTACAGTGTGCCACAGGGGAGAATATTGAGTGTTACCCTTTTTTTTGCTATCACCATCAATGGCATTGTGTCTGCTGTTCGACCACCTGTAGAACGTGTGCTGTATGTCAATAACTTTACTATTTTCTGCTATGCTGCGTGTCAGCGCATGGCAGAACGTCAGGTGCAAGCCTGCCGTCCACCGCCTTAGCAACTGGGCAGAGAGCTGTGGATTCCACTTTTCCACCGCCATGACACAGGTGGTCCATTTCTGTAGAAGACGTGGCATCTTTCGTTCTCCCGAGATGCTTTTGTACGGCTATGTTTAGCCTGTTTATAATATGTACTGTCAAGTCTCTGGGCGTCTTGTTTGATAGTAAACTCTCTTGGAGGAGTCATATTCATTCCCTGAAGTATCGCTGCGTATGGGTCTTGAATCTTTTCAAAACTTTGAGTGATCTTGTATGGTATGCTCACACAGTCACCCTTTTTCGGCTGTATCGTGCTCTGGTCTGTAGCAAACCAGACTATGGCCGTGTCGTTTATTCTTCTGCTAGGCCGTTGTGCTAAAACCGTTAGCGAATGTTCACCATGTTTGTTATCGCATTACGACTGGGGCTTTTTATACAAGCCTGGTTGTCAGTCTTTGTGCTGTGGCTTGTGAATTTCCCCTACATTACAGGCGTGACTTACTGCTGCTTTCCCATGGGATACGGGGGCGTTCGTACTCTTCTCACCTTCACCACACAACTTTTCTCCGTCTGCTAAAACTCGCCAATTTTAAATCTCTTTATTATTATTTTTATTTTGATCTAATTTCCATACTTAAGGTACACCAAAAGCCTTCAGATATGCATTTTTAAGCTGAACCAGGCACGTACTCTGAAACGTTATTATTTATCTCTGTGTGTGTTGCCTTTGCCTTGCCCTGAACAGCCATGGCTGACGACACAGTTTGAAGTGAGCCTCAACCTATTGGAATTTCCTAAGATGACCACTCCTCCTCTTATTTGCAAGGTCCATTTAGTTAATCTTGTGTCTTTTGTGTTCGGTGGTTTTTGTTTTTCTTTATTGCGGATGGTTCGAAATCGTATATCTCAACTGGGGGCTCCTTTGTGATCCGTGCTTCTCAGTACATTTTAGGACTTCATTTTGCACTATTTTAACTGCAGAGCTTTTTGTTATTTTCAATGCTTTGTTTTTTATCAGTGGGGGTTTCGCCGTAAATGCTTTGTGCGCTCATATGATGAGTGTCTTGACAGTCATTTGATCTGGCTCCACAGCTCATCCGCTTCTTTCCATGATCCGGGTGAAACTAGCGGGGTCTGTGCGGATTGGTGTTCACATCGTCTTCCTGTGGGTTCTAGGGCATGTTGGCATCCCTGGCAATGAAGCAGCATATATGCAGCATGCAGCCTTCCACCCGTTGTGCGATGTGCTAAATGCAGTCCGTGGCCTTGTCTGGCGTGCGTGACAGCGGGAATTGACTTCTCTTCCGCTGTCTAACAAGTTATGGGCCATCTCTGACTTGTCTGTTTGCGCTCGTCCTGTTGTTTCGTGTACCCGCAAGGAAGATGATGTGCTTTCTCGCCTTCGCATCGGGTTGCAGTTGTCTGGCACAGAAATACCTTCTTCGTGGTTAACCCCCTCCTGAGTGTGATGCCAGCACTCCATTGACTGTGCGGCACACTTCGTTTGTGTCTCGCAGATATGGCGAGGTTAGTTGCACTTGTAATGTTCCGGACGACCTAATGCGAATGCTGTGTGATGGGGGTACACCTGTGAGTGGCTTATTCTCATTTTTACGTGCGACGGGTTTTTTATTTGTTATGATTTGTTATTTTGTTCTTGTGTTGTTGCTCATCTGGAGTATATTATACTGTTGTGTTTGTTTTTGTGACTGGCCTTTTGCATCATGTTAAGGGTTTTCATATTTTTTTTAGACGTTCGTTATTGCCTCCTGTGGAGGTTTTACTCTGTTTTGTGTAACTTTTGTTTGTTCCTTCTGTGGAGGTTTTTGCCTTTTTTTNTTGCCTCCTGTGGAGGTTTTACTCTGTTTTGTGTAACTTTTGTTTGTTCCTTCTGTGGAGGTTTTTGCCTTTTTTTTATCTGAATTTTGTTTTTGCCTCCTGTGAAGGTTTGTAATGCGTTTTATTCTTCAAATTCTCGGGGGCGTTAACGCTCTCGCTGTCGAACGCTTTACAATCCCACTCACTCACACTCGCACTCACGCACTCACGCACTCACGCTCACACTCGCACACACTCTCACACTCACCAGAGCGACTGCTATCTGTTAGAGATGTNACGCACTCACGCACTCACGCTCACACTCGCACACACTCTCACACTCACCAGAGCGACTGCTATCTGTTAGAGATGTCCAAAATTAGGTTACGGCTCAAGATAATGCATTGTATCTGTACAAGTATGATATAACGACTACGCTACTGAAGCAGAAAATAACTATAGTGATCAGTGGTCTATAACTAAAAACTACAAATGAGTGATTAAATACTATTATTTAACAATGTACAAAAACTAATAAGGAAGGAAAACATTTTCAGACAATTAAAATAGCACTACCAGTAAATTAAAAGAGAAAAATTAATAATTTCAAACGCATTTTAAAAACCCTACTTTCTGCTCAAATGCAGTTAACAGTTTGAGTTAATTAGATAGTATTCAATCGTCATACAGTTTGTGTAGAAATGAAGAGAACGTGTAGGTATAAGGATTACAATTACATTTTGAGTTCTGTTTAATTTGCTTATCTGTTATTTGGTAATACTTAGCAGATCTTCTTTAGTGGTTACTATTATATTTCCATAACCTCGTGCAACGTAAACCATGTCGTTGGCCATCCAAAAGCACTTCACCCCATACTTTGTATAGCCTTCTGTGGCAGCGATACCCCTTAGAATCCTATAGTTTCCTCTTTGAAAACTATTCTTCTTACACGGATTATTGCTAATTTCTTAATCATCTGCCTATCTGTGTTGGCATTTGATCCTATATCATATATATGTGCAATTTCGATAACCTTTTCATATTTAATTATTCATATATTAGCTTATCCTATTCGTTAGTACCCATCGCACTNTGTGCAATTTCGATAACCTTTTCATATTTAATTATTCATATATTAGCTTATCCTATTCGTTAGTACCCATCGCACTGGATATTGTATTTGTAAATACATNATGTGCAATTTCGATAACCTTTTCATATTTAATTATTCATATATTAGCTTATCCTATTCGTTAGTACCCATCGCACTACAAATACAATATAATTTAATTATTTATGACTGCCATCAATGCCGGATGCCTGTAGCTCCATGATTATTTGTTTCCCGATGTGTAGAGCAATTTCGTATGTATTCTTATTCACAGTTTATTTCACGCCAAATATTCTTAGGATGTCTCTGATGTAATATTGCTCTGGTTCATAATTATTATTCATACATGCTTTTCTACGGTAGCTATTTCAGAAAGAAGTTTACAGATCTCTTGAATTGCAGATTCATACATAGCAGTGCTGAAACTAATAGTTTTTTTCCAGCTCCTTATACACATTTCTTGTTACTATTTCATCGACAGCTCCTGAAAATTTTAGTACAATGTCATTATTCTCAACAATTTATGCATGGATTGAAGTATCGTTTGGTAGAGTTTCTTAATTAAGTAACCTCTGTCTGCGTGGTCTTGTTGCACGGAATCCATGGCAAGAGACGTACTAGAATTTTAAAAAATAACCACGAGCGTAGAAAATTATTGTTTCCACCTTACGTTTGAGAACTATTTAATAATTCACACTTATTCTCTTTTCATTACTCGTTACTTTGTACTTCTTCTTGCAAGGACACACTTGCGGAATTCACATTTCACACGTCTAACACGGACCTGCCATCTTCCAAGCAGTAGCTTCTCAACCATATGAAATTGTAACAGCTTCACTGCCTTTATTATTGTGATAGCTGTGAAGAAATACATTTTCTTTTGGTGGATACTGGCAAAGGGCGTTAAATCTGTTTTAATTGTTACTAGGCTAACACTGATTGTAATGAACGCATTCTTAATTTGGCAGTTCGTCCAGCGGACATCTTGCCATTCATTCAGAATCATATATTGTCGCTCAAACATTTTGATTTTAAAAAAACTTTGCGTGTACTGTAAATCTATATTTAATATGTTACTTGTCTTGTAATTATGTCAAATTCTTTTTACCGGCTATATTAACGAGGGCTGATTAAATCGGTGCGGTTGCATTTATGCGCGTCTAATTTTGTATCGGATATTTCTGATTTATTTTAGGGAAAACTATTTGCAGAGAAAATGTATTCTTAGAGTTTTAAGATGCAGCTTAATCGCAGCTTAACAAGACGATCTTATGGTGTTGCCATATTCCAAAAAAAATTTTGTTATGTATATAATTTATTCAAAAAATATGTTACTCTACTCTTTCTTGAAATACATTACCCTTCTCACAATGGAATTAATTATCTATATATGTATTTTGATGTCACGGAAATTAATGTAAGTCAAGAAAAATTCGATGCGATATTAGGATGAAAAATATGAAAAATTAATTGCGTCACAATTACACCAAGAGCAAGCGAAGTGTGCAAATAATTAGTATTTATATTCTGTAGAAACATAACACAAAAACGAATCTAGAGTTTGTGTTTACCTCTACGACAGTCCAGAAAATAATATAATAATTTGTATTCATCTGTAGGTACGCGTGTAAGCAAATAATTATTAAATAACAAAACATTTATTACACAAGAAAACGAACCAGATATTATAGTGATCCATTTAAAAGTAATTCTTGAATACATTATTGCTAAGTTTAGTTATTATACACATACCTATTGTCAGGCATTTTGATCTGCAAACATCGATTTTACCAGCAAAACACTTCCTTTATCTTATAAAACAAACTATGTTATGTCAAATACGATAATAATCTAAGATGTAGAAATATTCCCCGCTGGACAATGATCATATAATCAACCCCGAAATAGTTGCTTGACGCATAAATTAAAATTTATTGAAACGAACTGTTTAGCGTCGTACAGAAGATATTTTTGTAAAGCAAAATCTGAGCCTAAAAATTTGTAGGCCCCATTCAACTGACTCTAATACTTAAAATACTTAAAAATAAATCTACTTTTGAAGTGACACCTCAAAAATATGTACACTGTTTATTAGGTTGATTAATTGAGGAAACATTTGCATTGTAATTCACACAGAACATTTAGTCTTCCTGCTTCTATATTGAGTCTGCCGGAAACTTATCAACATTGTAATAGGATAGTCACACTGTTTGTACTATACCATACCTGAGATGATACATTTCCGGCTCTCTAGCTAAGAGCGGCCGGAAATGTATCATCATAGGAGATGATACATTTCCAGTAAAGTTTTTAGGTTTGAAATTCGGAAATGTAACATTTCTGGTGTTATAAGGTAACAGACAAAAGATGATACATTTCCGGTGTTATACGGTAACAGACTGGAGATAATACATTTCCGATGACACACATCTGGCTCTCTGGTTAAGAACAATCTAACTTGTGTCATAAGCAGAGTGATACGTTTCCGGGTTTGGTGTAAGGCGAAAAAAAGGCGGCGATTATACATTTCCGAGATGGCACAATTCCGCGTCGCTCAACTTCAATAATACACAACACAGACAGTTCCTTATTCCGTTTCCTGAAGTGAAAATAAATATCAACAGTAAAAGTCGTTTTTGATTGCGTTTATTCCTTGCAGGTTACTCTGAAAATTGTTTTTGTCTCTCTATAAGATTACTGAAAATGAAAATTAATAACAATTTTAAATTGTACATATATCATTATTCTGCATCAGCGCATTGTAAAACCCATCGTCAGTGGTTAGAGAATAAGTGAAGGCTACTACAGTTGAGTTGGTTTCCGAAACATAGTCAAAACGCCATCGCATAACCCCNCATGGTCGTACTCGTATCCATTTTCAAACCACAAACAAATAGCATTTAACATCATGCTACTCCTGTTATATAAAATATGTTTTAAATACAGTGTAGCTAATGGTATTATTATTTGAAACTACAGCAATAAAATAAAATTTTCGTATGGTTAGCGTATGCTTACACCAAAAGTCACAATTTTATTTTGGCGTGCTTTTGCATGTAACAGTTGCATTTCTATAGCTACCATCTTTATCTCAATTTCGAGTAAATGTTGATTAGTTTTAAGAAAATTATGACGCTTTTTCTGATAGTCTGTTTTTTTCAACAGCAATCAGTTTTTATTTTTTATGTTATTCTCAAGACAATTGTGTGAAATTGCCATAAAGTACTATTATTTTTCATGTAATGCCACCGCTAACAGTAAAGTATACCACACAAATTTTGCATTTATACAAAATAATTGTGGTAGTACAATTACTTCTCGTTGTGTAAAAACACACAATAATATCAGAATGTACAAGCATTTGTAACGGTTAATTTTTTACTTCATGTCGTCAATAGTTTGTGAGAAATCACGCATTATGTACTTGTTCTTCTGTTACACTACTGTAAGTCCAAATTTGTCAGAATAAATTTGTGAATTTGTACAAAGCAATTTAATTGTAAAATATCTTCTTGCAGTGCAAATATACCTAGTCGCGGCATGTTAATTTATATAAAATAAAATGTGTAGTTAACTACCTAATTAGGCCTACGTAATATAATAAGAATTTTCAAGTTTCAATGGTAATTATATACTTTTATGACATCCTCAATACATTTGTGCGAAATTACGTATAATGGACACGTTTTCTTTTTTCGTGTTACGGCACAAATAATGCTCACTTAACAAAAAATTGGAAAATATATTTTCCCAAAAAAATTGTGCTCCCATATTTGTAAAACCGCAATGTGATAGTAAAACAAATATGGTGTAAAATACATAATGGTAGGTGGTTTGTATAAAAACCACGCAATGTGAAGTTATACACTTGCATAACTTTTATCATATCAACATTTTCCAGCTTTTCAACATCATTTTTTTTCGACATCCTCAGTACATTTGTGTAAAATTACGTATAATGTGCATCTTTTTTTTTGTTTGTGAAACCGCGGCATTAGAGCAAATTTACCAGAAAAAATATATATTCGTACAAACACAACATGGTTTTAACATTTCAACGTGTTGTGTAAAAGTAGGTGGCATGCTTTTACACAAACATTGAATTGTGTCGTTTTACACTAACAAAATTGTAGTTTTATCTGAATGTCTGTGTTTTATAAATCGCAAATTGTTTACCTTTTGGTAATGTCCAGTACATTTGTGTGAATTTACTCAAAATGTCAAAATGTACATGTTTTTTTAGTTTTACAGCACCATCAGTGCAACTATACCAAAAATATATACATGTAAAATTTCACTTTTTTTTGTACAGTTTAGTGTAAACGGACTGGCGGCATATTGTTTGAACAATTATGGTCATACACCATTGCAAACACTTTGTTGTAGTCTCAGAAAACCGACTACGTAAAACAAAGTTACTTATATTAAAATATAACTTGAAAAATAATAAATTTATTAAATATGAATGTATGAGCCTGAGTTAGCTGTTGTCGACAAACCTGTAACACACACAGTAATCAAGTCGGAAAGCAAAGAACTGAACGACACAACACAACGAAAATGTAACATACATATATTCCGAACGGTAATGTAGTCAAATGACACCAGAAAAACGACACACCACTCGCATTATGTTTAGCACGATAAATACTCTGGCTGTAACAGGAAAGCCTCGGTAAGAAGAAAATAAACTTACCTCACTTTGTCGTTAAAACTTTCGGAATGTGTAGTTATAAAAATGCAGGAGTTTCTAAATACAAGTGTTTTCATTCCTTGGAGCGTAGCGGACGGCAGTTATTCAGTCTAATGCTCCTGACAGTGGGTTATCGCCCCCACTTCTCCCCGCACGCATGCAACGCAGCACAGTTTTTTTTTTCCCTTCTCCCTTTCGGTCTTTTACTTTCCGGCCCGAGATTTACGGGAGCCGGGGACCGGGAAAGTCGGGTCAGATTTCGCGCGCGAGATCTCATCTCTTGAAGGGGCGGGCTCAACTCCTGCCACGGCCGGATTACTCCCCGAGCCGTCTTAGTTCCGGGCTATTACAGAGCGGCCCGAGGTGGGCGCGGGAGGAATGTGCACGCGGATGAGAGCCCTATCGACCACGCGACACGGTGACATAGAGGTCGACATAGAGTGCGACGTATCATTGTGATGCGGTGGCGTGGCGATACGACAGCTACGAAGCATATAGCTATTCCAACCACAGACTAAAGAGAAATAAAAAGTGCGGAGACTGCACCAAAGCTGGGGTAACACAATTATCCGAAGGACTACTAAAATTGGAGACCAAAGAAGCCAATAAAACTCTAATTACTTGGATTGCCACAAAGGCCTCAGACTTAGGGAAATTAAAGGTATTAAAATTATTTTCTAAATTTATAATCTACATTAGGGGAGACCAAAATTATTTCCAGATTCTTCTTTATTTTTATTATCAAGGCTGTCATTGCAGTAACTTTCTTCTTTTTTTCTGGAGGTTTGCTCTTGGAAATGTTCCTTCTATTGTACCAATTTTCTATTGCTTGCTTCTCAGAGGTGTCTATTGGCACAGCACACTTTGGCTGGATTTTCTTACTTGTTGTTTTCCTTGTCCCGGATTTAGGAAATGGTAGCACTGATTCAGGTAAAAATTACGTTTTGATGTTACGACTTCAGAACCAAATGGCTTACATTGCGCTACTGGTGTTGACGCCCGGCGTTTCGCAGATTCATTTGAATTGGTAACGTGTTTAGTTTTGCATGCATTGTTTTCTCTGTCGGAATTCAATTACATCGGAAATCTGTTAAGATTGCTATCCACCACCGAAATATCAGCAGAAGTGTTTGCTGTTGGAGTCAACACAGAAGTCTCAAGAACTGAGTGTTCTTTGTTGGATTAGGCAATGAAGACACTTTAGCTGAAGTGCTCGCTGCAGGATTCGGCCTATCAGTGAAAAACGACGGCACAGAGTCAGCATCAGTGAAGACTTCGTGATTAAACGGGAATATCCCGCATTTCTGAAAGCCACGTTGAATATTTGTTGCACTCATGGCTAGTGGAAATGCAACATTTACAATCGCTGGAATGTCATATATATCGTTATGCTTCTGACAGTGGTTTGCTCTCCTTCCATCTCAGCAGAAACCCTTTGGGAATGAGTGACTACAAATCCAGCCATCCATTGCTGTATTTATGTGCTTCTTAAGAGGCCCATATACACTGCGGTCTATGGGTTGTAACCGATGTGTACAGTATGATGGAAATTATAACATCACTACCCCATTGTTCTTTGCGTAGTCGAGAATATTTGCTGAGAGGTGAGAGTGATAGTTGTCTAGTAGGAGAATGACGGGCCTCTTTTGAAGAACGCACAGAATGAAGGAAGTGCTTCATGAACATGAGAAATTCTACTTTGGTCATCCAGTCTGAACGATTTTCTGCACCTACGCAGCCTAGTGGTCCATCTCTTATAAAATGTTCGTGATATCGCACTCGCGGGAATACAAACCTGGGCGGTATTGCATTTCCCGCAGCATTTCCCGCTGTAGTCATAGCTCCCACCTGCTTGACTCCCTTCCCATCCACTCTTTTAACTGGTCTTTGTACTGACGTAACCCCAGTTTCATCTGTATTGTAAATGTCAGATGGTCCAAAGTGGTAACGATTGTAAAGCTCCTCAAGTTTATCAAAGAAACCTTTGACGTTAACCTTGTTGAAAGACGATGCTCTCGAAAGTCTCATAGCTTCGGGCGTTCTCATAACTAGGGTTGGATGCCTTT
The DNA here is from genome assembly GCA_002778355.1 of Clitarchus hookeri. Taxonomy (NCBI): domain Eukaryota; kingdom Metazoa; phylum Arthropoda; class Insecta; order Phasmatodea; family Phasmatidae; genus Clitarchus; species Clitarchus hookeri. The sequence goes on along the minus strand of NQII01000545.1, from coordinate 818,839 downwards.
TTAAGAACTCGGAAACCCAGTCAGGACCAGCTTGTTGCTTATCAACCCAAGTTCGGGGCATCTTGATTTTAAATTTCTGGCACATAAGATAGCAAGGCGCCTAACAAATATTTCAAGTTTTGTTTTCAAAATTTTTTTAAGGCAAAGAAGAAATGAACGATTAGGAATGGAGACCACTGGCTGGGTAACCGCTATAATGTAAGTTTGGTTTTAATAATAACCCTGCGTTATTAAGGTAATGTCATCAAATATTTGAAATATGAACATTATTAGCATGTGCAGCAGAAGAACCATTTCTTTCCATTTTTCACCCCAACACAATCTAGATAAACCATTTTATCGTGCCTTCTTCTCTTGCAGATCTAAAAAAAACCAAGATTCTTTCCTTGTACAAATTATCTTTTTTTTTTTTTTAAGGGCGTGAATGTCCACGGTTTATTTTAGTAGCACTCTTTTTGTAGGCATTTGGGATGCGAAGAGTGCTGCTTCGTGGGGGGATGAAGTAAGTACAGCTGCTTTTTGTGTTCCTGTTTTATTCTTGGTGGAGCAAATAACGGCAGGTGTATTTGGTGGAGATATTTCTTTTACTGGCATGGAATCACTTGGTTATACTTGTACTCGGCTGGCACTCCGTATTTTTATTTTTGTTTTTATGTGCCACATTCTAAGCTAATTACAGAATTTGCACCAGGGAAGGCAGGAGGCGACGAAAGAAGCAACAAAATGATTTTTCTCAGATACATCTCTGTTAACTGGCGATATTCTTGTAACTATGAAGGCGTTCACCGCCATACCGTACCCACTGTAAGCAATACTGAATAATACAGCCGCTTTTAACTGGGTGATGTAACGACCTGGATTTGCTCCAAGCCACTTTTCGAGTTCATCTGTATGGTAGGTATGCAAAGGCTTAAAGACACCTAAAGGCTGGGGGTAGTGTTTGGTATAACCTAGTAATAAGGTTAAAATACAATTCTCACCAGTGATGAGCAAAGCATCAATGTTTTTAGTGTCCGTCGAGTGCCCATCCAAAAGAAAAATAACTTTTTCCTGTATTTTTTCCTGAACGCTTGATTTAACTCGCTTATTGAAATGCTGCAATTATTTAACAATTAAATCTTTGTTTATATAATGGCTTCTACAATTGAATTAAAACAACAGTACCAGGCGGAGCGCCATCTTTGAAATCGTCAAATGCTCTTCCCCGTTTGAATTATCAACATGGGTGGGTTGTAGGAACCTGATGCAGCATACAGCAATTGTGTATGCTCCATGCTCTCCGCTCGATATTGCTCCCACTTGAGATTTTTCTATCTGAGAAATTGTCTTCCCAGGTGTTTTCTGGACAGTGGTGAGCCCTGTCTCGACTACGTTGTATAAGAGTATCATCTCGTTTGAAGGTAATGTTTGAAGAGAGAAGGGTAGTAGTATTTAACTAGCAGAAACATAAGAAGTTGCTGATGGGTGATCTGTTCCCGGCTGTATCGTTCGGTACCTTCGTGTTTTTTTTTGTGTGGTGCCGCAGCAAAGGAAGGCTAGTACTGAAGGAGATAAAGTAAAAAAAAAAATAATAATTAAGAGTACCTGCAAATAAAACACTCTCATGTGTTAATTTTATCATTTTGGTAGGTTAAAATAAATCAATACAAATAAAACTGTTCCAGTCCCCATTCCAGAAGCAGGTATCGTTTAATCGTTTAATATTCACGTTAGTTGCACTGCCGAATAGTGATGCCATGGATGGTCCAACCATAGCACTCACTCAATTTTGTCTTGAGCGCGCTGCACTGCAGAATAAAAAACACTTTTGTAATACAGCTACTTGTTACACAGGAAACAAACCTTCAGATAGCCTACCAACTATAACTCTGTAATAAATGACTTATAGCGCACAGTCCTTAAAATACAATGCAAAATTAACAACTGTATAATAAACGTATCTGGCTATATCCTGTTATGAATTTACTTTTCAGTCAATTCATACCTGAAGTGGGTTATGGGCTTAGCTAAATAATGAGTCATGATTAGGTAGAACACAGCAGTATAAGATGGAGGTTATTGAACATAATGGTCATACAATAACTATTTACGTGACTATTGATCGGGGGAGCTTAAATGGAACACCAAGATGCTAATTCATTGTATTAAGTATTATTACCTCACGCCATTACTATTGCAATCTAATTGGAAAGTCCCCACCTTGTTCATGTTGCCGGAGACTGATTCTAGGAGGCGGTTAACGACGGCCGGAACCACCCATCTTCATTGGTCTTCTCGTTCCAGTGGCCCGACGACAAAAGACGCCGCTCTGTTACGCTGGCCTATATCGGGCGCGTTGTTTAATATTTTTGGTCCCGTTTACTGGCTTGTCGAGGGGGTTTCTGCAACTGTCTTTCGCAAGGTGTTATTGCAATCACGCTCGTGCCCTGGTTAAATGTTTGAAGGTGTGATCAGTCAGGTCGTCCAGCTAAGGCCTGATCACTTCATAACACTGTGCACATCTGTCATCCCAAAAATCCGAAAGTTCTCTTAACAGGTAGAGGCTCAGTCGCTTGTACTTTACCGCGTCTCATGCGCATGCGGGATTCTTCCCCGAGACTCCGAGGTGAGAGGAGCTCGGGATAGGCGGAGCAGCAGAGAGCCCAGCAGAGAATCCCGGGAACTGAGGGCAGCAAAACAGCACCAGTTCCAGGAAGCCAACCAGCGATTTTCCTGAGTGCTTGGGCCTGGGAAGTGAGCTTTCAAGCCCAGGCGCGCAGGCAGAGCGGTTTTGTGAGTATACCAGGCTGTGGTTAGAGCTCTAGGAGCTCCTCAGGCCTAGCCCCTTCCCTGGTAAAAGGGGAGGCGGTCAGCTAACCACAGCCAAGGTTGTTAGGCGCGCAGCAGCCCACAGCTAAGGCAGCTGCCCTCCTGCTTTTGCTTAGCAAAAGGCAGGAGCATAAACACGATTTTTTTTTACATATTTTTTCTTTTTCCCTTTATTTTCCCTGTATATTTTTAATTTTTAGTAGCTATAAGATGAGTATTAGTAATTTGATAGACTTAGACACAGACTTCCCAGAACTGTCGCCTGCTGGGGGAACCCTTGTATGTGGAACCAGCAAGCGATATGAAAATGTCACCAGTGACACCAATACACATATTAATGTCGCTGAGGGACCTGAATTTAAATTCCTGTCCTCCAAAATTGCACCAAGGCAGCTCAGGGCAGGCGGAAGAGCCACGAGGAGCTACACTACAGCTCGCAGGCGATTGGCAAGAGAGGCCGGCCAATCAGAGATCGAGAAGAGCTCTGGTTCGGCTGGCCGCCGCCAGGGGCGCGCGCTCCGCGGCTACAAGAGGCTGGGCGCAGCAGTGGATAGCCCAAAAGGACCTACTCACAAATTACACAACAAAGCAACACACAAGCACGCAATAACACCAGCCCAGAGCCAGAGTCACAAACACACACAATAGAAATAATTAAATCACAAGTTTTTCAAAGCAATAAATACAAAGTACAACCACAGAAAGAGCTGGCTGACACACACACACACTTGCACACAATAAGGAAAAACCAAGCACAAGCGCACACATAAAAACACAACAAATCACACAAGACAAACCCACCACCACACAAACACGACAGGCTCCCCTGCCTGTATCTAAGGCGCAGGAACTTCTGGCATTCCAGAAGTTCCATGCGATAATGCAGGAGATTCCTGGTTACACACACACAGACACTAAGATATTCTACGATTTAATCATACACCAGATTACACAATGAGCAGACCAAACACAAACACTACACCAACAGTTCGTGGCAACAACACTATTCCTCCAGAAAATACTAGTGCTGCTACATAAAACACAAGAAAACACAAACACACAATAATGACAGCACAACCACAACAACAAAACACACACACACCCCGCATTCTCATTTGGAATGCTAGGGGCTTAACCTACAAAACACACGAACTGTCTGACTACTTAGACAATACACACACACACATTGCAATCATCACAGAAACACACTTTCAACCAAACAAAAAAAAAAACAAAATTCCAGACTACACAATACATAGGCAAGACAGAAACTCACATGGGGGGGGAGTTGCCATATTAGTACATAGAACCATTCGTCATAACACTCACCCACTAGCACAGCTACATCACACAGAAGCCATAGCCATAGACATTTACATTCATAATCAGCCAGTCACAATCATAGCAACATACATCACACCACCCTCACCCCTTGACACGAGCGAGATAGACATGTTACTACAAACATCTCCACGAGTGCTAATAGCAGGTGACTTGAACGCCAAGCACCCTGCCTGGCACTCAAAGAGAGCTAACACACACGGACGAACACTCCACAGACACGCCAACACGCACACATACATTATAGATGCACCAACAACACCAACGTTTTACCCAGACAACCCACATCACACACCAGATATACTGGATATTATACTCAACAAAGGCAACACTTTCCAGTACAAACTATACACAGACACTGCACTGACCAGTGACCACATCCCAGTTTTCATGGACATACAACACACATCACACCCACAGTTTATGCCACATACACACAGATTTAACTATAAAAAAGCTGACTGGGATTCTTTTCAAGCAACACTCTACAATAAAGCAGAAACACTACAGCACACCATCAATGCAACACACACACCAGAACACATTGAAAACACAGCTACAATAATAGAACAGGCCATCATTACAGCAGCAAAACAACACATCCCACCAATCACACCCAAAGACACACACACTATGTTTCCACCATACATCAAGAAAGCCATCACAAACAGAAATAAAAACAAGAGGCTGTGGCAGCGAACCTGGGACCCACTGTACAGGGAGAGGTACCAGCGGGCGCGAGACACAGTGGAGACACTTGTCAGTGATTTCAGGGGGCAGCAGTGGGATAACAAGGTTGCTGCTCTCGAGATTGCTGACAACTCCCTGTGGAAGATGACGCGGCGCCTAACTGGTACCTACTCCACAGTCCCGCCGCTCACGCATGCCCAGGGGGTTGCCTACACCGCCGGGGATAAGGCAAATGTGCTAGCCAGGGCTCTGGAAGAAACTTTCCGACCCAACGATGGAGATGGCGACGCAGAACACCAGCGCCACATCGAGGAAACCCGGGCAGACGTACTGGGTGGGGAAACCCCCGAGGAAACCGAGGATGTAACCCCCGCTGAGCTGATGACAGCCATTAAAACCATCCGCCGCAACACAGCTCCTGGCGAGGACAATATCACCTACAACCTCATTAAAAAGATACCATTTGAATTCATCCAGATTTTAGCACAGTTTTATTCACTTATTCTCAGACATCATCATTTCACAGATAGGTGGAAGCAGGCCAGGGTGGTGACTTTCCTAAAACCAGGTAAATCACCCTCACTTCCCACCAGCTATCGCCCCATTAGTCTGCTCTCCACTCTCTCCTCCAAACTTCTGGAGAGAGTGGTGAATGGAAGGGTGGTAGCACATATTTCATCTCACCACATACTTCGTGACGAACAGTTTGGGTTCCGGTGTGGGCACTCTGCTGTTCATCAGCTCACCCGGCTCACTCTGGAAGCCACGAAGTCCATATAATATCACTATCATACTGTCGTCGCCCTTCTAGACATAGAAAAGGCGTTCGACAGGGTCTATCATCCTGGTCTGCTCTACAAACTTCACCAGTATAGCTTTCCGCCCTACATAATTCGCTTCATCGCTTCGTATCTCACATACCGCTCATTTCATGTCAGTCTCGACGGTGAAAAATCCACGATTTGCCAGGCAACAGCAGGAGTTCCCCAGGGCAGCATCCTTGGCCTGATCCTGTTCAACATATACATCAATGATATGCCACGAGCTGTAGAGGCTCGCATCGGCTGTTATGCGGACGACACCATCATCTTCGCGTCGTCGATGAGCAGAGATCGGGCCATAAGCCACGTCCAGGCTGCCCTGGATGACATAGAGCCCTGGCTGGCAAAATGGCGGATTAAGGCCAATGCTGCGAAGACAGAAGCCATCGTCTTTGACCGCAAGCGCCTTAACCCCACGAATACACTACAGTTATGTGGCCAGACTATAGATTATAAAGACAAGGTAAAATACCTGGGTGTAATAATGGATAGGACCCTAAGCTGGAAACACCACATCCACACTCAGCTAGCCAAGGCCAACTCTCGGCTAAGGCAGCTGTTTCCACTAATTCACCGTCATAGTTCACTTCGTACGCGTAATGGAGTTATCATTTTTAAATCACTCATCCACCCCATCCTTACCTACGCATCATCCGTCTGGGGTACAGCCTTGGGCTGTCACCTCAGAAAAATTCAGTGCTTCCAGAACAGGGTCCTCCGCATCATAGTCAATGCACCCAGGTACACACGCAATGAACAAATACACAAGGAGCTTAAAATTGACACTTTTACACAACACATACACAAACTGGCCACAGAGCTGTACAAGAAGATCCCGACGAGTGAAAACCCCCTGGTTCGTGAGCTGGGGGATTATGATGAAAGGCTGGTGTGGAGGCGACGACGACCCAAAGCGCTTCTCCTCCCTCCTGCAACATGACTAAGGTGACACTGCCTAAGGGGGCAGTTTGTACATTTTTATANCATATATATATATATATAATCACTAGAACTCATATACTCATTATTATATTTCTACTTGTTTGTATATATTTATGACAGTGACACTTCCGGCCTTATACATTATTTAATCTTGAACTGTACCCGATATTTATTCTAGCTTATTCTATATTAACCTTGTAATCCCTATATTTATTCCTCATATATTTAGTACATTATTCAATAACTTTGTAGATGCTGCAACGAATTTTTTTTTAAATGTGCGTATGTATCAGTATAAATGGATGTTTGAATGGATAAAAAACAAAATAAAAATAATAAAAACAAAATAAAAACCAAATAAAAATTAAAAAATTGTATGAATGGTTAGTATGAATGGATACATACGCACAGGTATTCTATGTTTGCCCTGTTCTAGATTACCTGGGCCGCCTGGCCTTTTAAGGAGGGGGG
>NQII01000545.1:767496-811585 GCA_002778355.1 Clitarchus hookeri | reverse complement strand
AAGTAACATATCGCCTCTTGTCGAATTCCAGCTGCAGTAACAGGCCTCTGGCACGAGCCTAAAAACTCAGTAAGCCTACCAAAAGGACCTCTGGCGAGGATAACACCCGCAAGTCCGCTCACTACAACTCCTCCTTCCAAGGGAGGCCTGAGGGGTCATACCTTACCAGGCTCTCTAAAGAAGGGGAGGAAAAACTGCAGCTGGGTGCGGCTGGAGAGCTGATATGCGAAAACTGCATTCTCCAGACTGGAAACTTAAAGCCGGGCTGCTCATGATGCCAGCAATGGTGTCTGAGAGGTCGGGTGGAGGTTCCAGTGGCTACAACCTCCTTCCCACTTTGCGGCCGCAGCATTAATACTGCTGCGGGTGTGAGAAGGCGGAGGAGGGGATCCCCGATAGCCAAGCACCACACTACTCAATATCACCCACGAAATCACACTACCATGTTCGTTCATTTCACCAAGTTTATCAAAAAAAATGCCAAGGNGTTTATCAAAAAATGCCATGGTAAGTGCAGAGGCCTTTCAGGCCTAAGAACATTGACCTGCGAGTTCAAGAAAGAGAAATTTCTTAGGGGTGCAGGCCCCCTAATATTTAAGCGATTAAGCGAGTGGAGACCCCAGTCTCGGCCCGACGGCCGCCCAGGGAGGACCTGAAAGTCTCCCCCTGCCTGCTGCAGCCGAAGAGAACTCCAAGAGCCTCGAGACCTGCCAGACTACCTGCCTGCTGACTTCGGAGATGCCTGCCTCGACCTAGGCCTCCGAGATCTGTCTTCAGCCTGCCCTGCTGCCTACACCCACACCACCTACAACACCTGCACAGCTTGAGGGAGGAGAGAGGTCGCCACAGCTGTCGGTGTTCGCCTCGGGTGGCCTGCTTGCCACTCCAGTAACACCGAGAGTGGAGGCAGGCCCTCCAACCAATGAGAGGCAGGGGGTGGGGAGTGAACCCCAAAACTTGCAGGAGCTCTCTTCCTTCTGCCACTCCAAAGCAGACCTCTGGCAAGGGCGGCCCTTTTAAAGGCATTGCTAGAGAGGTAATTACAGCACCCACACACATTAGTCCCCCACACCAGCCACAGCCCAGCACAAGTGGCCCCAAGACCATTAAGCCAAGGCGTGTCCCGATACATGTCTTCCACGTCCGAGCCTCTCTACTCCACGCCATCTTCACAGAGGTCGGCATCGACGAGCTGCAGTACGAGCTGCGCCCACACCCAGGAGCATCGGGGCAGTTCGTGCTGACACTTTCGGATGAGTTGGTGTTCCGGAGGGCCCAGGCTGCGCTGCGCAGTAAGAAGATCGAGTTCGCCCAGTTCGCTCGCCAGGAGAAACGTCCCCTGCGAGTCGTCTTGGGCGGACTCCCTGCTGGAGAAGATGCAAACCTTATCCAGCAGCAGTTGGCGCAGCATGTAAGGGCCACTTCGGTGCAGCAGATGAGCAGCAGGCGCACCAAACAGCAGCTCGGCCTCTACAAGGTGGAGGTGGATGTGGAGGGAACACCTGAGGACACCCTGGCACGCCTTAAGGCCATACCACGAGTGCTGGGCTTCACGAGACTGTACTGGAGTAGCTACATCCCACCGACGGGTCCAATGCAGTGCTTCAGGTGCCAGAAGCTGGGGCATACGGCACGCAAGTGCGAATGCGCAGAGTGCCGTGTGCGTTGCGGTGGGAATCATCCCCGCCGCGACTGCACACAGGACAGGCCTACTTGTGCACTCTGCAGGCAGGAGCACTCGGCTGCCTATTCCTAGTGCCCAGTGAAGCTGCGCTGGGCCAGACCACACAACGCACCACAGCCTAACACACACCAGACACACCAAGGAGCACAAAGGCAGCCACTGCTTAGTGCTCCAGCACAAGTTAAGATACAAGCGCGAGTTGGCTCCACACAACAGCCAGATTTGAGGAAAAAGCTGTTTTCTCAAATAATTCAACAAACAAAACCACAAACACAAATAATCAAACCACAGAAATCACAAATTCCTACAGCAAGACAAACAAAAACTAAACCACAAACACAAAACCACCCCAGCACAATATCAGAAACACCCACCTTTAAATCCATTGGAACACAGGTCTTTTGCAATAGTAAATTTAAACAATTAAGACAAGAAAAGCCGACTCGCACACACCAACACATACACTCTCAACCACCTGCACCAACCAATGCACACCAGATACTCAGTAAACCTACTCACATTACACAAACACGCCAGGCTCCCCTGCCTATCAGCAAAGCGCAGGAACTTCTGTCATTCCAGAAGTTCCATGCGATAATGCAGGAGATACCTGGCTACACACACTCCAACACCAAGAATTTTTATGAATTAATTATACACCAAATCACACAATGGGCAGACCACACTAAAACACTTCAGCAACAATTTTTATCTACAACACTGTTTTTGCAGAAAGCTCTGCTGCTGCTACATCAAACTCAGCAACCCACAGACACACAGTAATGACAGCACAACCATCAAACACACACACACCCCGCATTCTCATCTGGAATGCCAGGGGACTTGCAAACAAAAAACATGAACTGTCTGCCTACATGCATAACACACACACTCACATCGCAGTCATCACAGAAACCAATTTTAAACCTAATAAAAAACACATATTTCCAGATTATAACATTTGCAGGCAAGATAGAGATACACATGGTGGGGGAGTTGCCATTCTCATTCATCGCTCCATTCGCCATCATACACACCCACTACCTCAGCTACAACCTATAGAAGCCACAGCTATTGACATTTACATCCACAATCATCCTATAACAATCATAGCTGCTTACATCCCTCCTCATTCACCACTAGATCCAAGTGAAATATACATGCTATTGCAAGTATCTCCGAGAGTACTTATAGCAGGTGACTTGAACGCCAAACATCCAGACTGGCATTCCAATAAAATCAATCAACATGGCAGAATACTGCACAGACACGCCAGCACACACACATATATAGTAGATGCACCAAACACACCTACATTCATCCCAGATCATCCACATCATACACCAGATGTACTGGATATTATCCTGAATAAGGGAAATAATTTCCAGTACAGACTCTACACAGACACAGCACTTTCCAGCGATCATTTACCTGTTTTCATGGACATTCATCACTCATCACGCCTCCATCTTGCACCACACACACATAAATTTAACTATAAGAAGGCTGACTGGGATTCCTATCAACTAACACTTATTCAAAAGGCTGACATACTAAAACACACTGTAGAATCAATAAATACACCGAAACACATAGACAACACAGCAATAATTATAGAGCAAGTCATTTTAACCACAGCCAAGCAACACATCCCAGCAGCCACACCCAAAAACACAAACACACAGTTTCCTTCAACAATCAAGAAAGCCATTACACACAGAAACAAGTACAAGAGGCTGTGGCAACGAACACGAGACATTTTCCACAGAGAGCAGTCCCGAAAAGCACAGGACACAGTGGAGGCGCTGGTCGGCGACTTCAGGGCGCAACAGTGGGACACCACTGTGGCTGCTCTCGAGGTCGCAGACAACTCTCTGTGAAAAATGACGCGACGCCTGACTGGGAACTACTCCACTATCCCGCCACTCACGCATGCCACGGGGGTTGCCTACACATCTGCTGACAAGGCAGAAGTGCTAGCCAGGGCTTTTGAAGAAACCTTCCGCCCTAACGAGGGCGATGGTGACGACGAGCACTAGGCCACCTTAGTGCAAACCCTGGCAGACGTATTAGGAGGGGAAAACTCCGAGGAAACCATGGATGTGACTCCCGTTGAGCTGATGTCAGCCATGAAATCCATCCGACGTAACACTGCACCAGGAGAGGATCAAATTCAGTACATCTTGCTAAAACACATTCCATTTGAGTTCATCTGTGTTTTAGCTCAGTTCTTCTCTCTCATACTCAGGCATAATAATTTCCCAGATAGATGGAAGCAGGCCAGGGTGGTGACTTTCGTAAAGCCCGGTAAACCACCCTCACTTCCCACCAGCTATCGCCCCATCAGTCTGCTCTCTACTCTCTCCAAACTTCTGGAGAGAGTGGTGAATGGAAGGGTGGTAGCACATATTTCATCTCACCACATACTTCGTGATGAACAGTTTGGGTTCCGGTGTGGGCACTCTACAGTTCACCAGCTCACCTGGCTCACCCCGGAAGCCACGAAGTCCATAGAGTATCATTATCACACTGTCGTCGCCCTTCTAGACATAGAAAAGGCGTTCAACAGGGTCTATCATCCTGGTCTGCTTTTCAAGCTTCATCAATATATATTTCCTCCCTACATCATTCGTTTCATATCGTCGTATCTGTCATCTCGTACATTTCATGTCAGTCTCGACGGTGAAACATCCATAGTCTGCCAGGTGAAAGCAGGAGTTCCCCAGGGCAGCATTCTAGGCCCGGTCATGTTTAATCTGTATATCGACGACATGCCACGAGTTGGAGAGGCTAGCATTGGATGCTACGCCGATGACACCGTCGTGTTTGCATCGTCGATGAACAGATACCGGGCCATCAGCCATGTACAGGCTGCCCTGGATGATATTGAGCCCTGGCTGGCCAAATGGCGCATAAAAGCGAACGCCAACAAGACAGAAGCTATTGAGTTCAGCACTAGACGACTAAACCCGACGACGCGACTTCAGTTCTGTGGTCAGCAAATTGAATACCGCGATAAGGTCAAGTACCTGGGTGTGATAATGGACAGGAGACTGCTCTGGAAGCACCACATTCATACTCAGCTCGCCAAAGCCAACTCTCGGCTAAGGCAGCTGTTTCCACTTCTTTACCGCCACAGCTCACTCCGCACCAGAAATGGTGTNTCTCGGCTAAGGCAGCTGTTTCCACTTCTTTACCGCCACAGCTCACTCCGCAGCAGAAATGGTGTCATCATCTATCAGTCTCTCATCCACCCCATTCTCACCTACGCCTCATCCGTCTGGGGGACGGCAGCTAGCTGTCACCTCCGCAAACTTCAGCGCTTTCAGAGTAGAATTCTTCGTATGATCACGAGCGCACCCAGGTACACAAGGAACGACCAGCTCCACAAAGAGCTGAAAGTGGAGAGTTTTGAATATTATGTGCGGAGGCTGGCCACAGAATTGTACAAGACGATACCGACTGTAGAAAACCCCCTGGTTCGTGAGTTGGCAAACTATGACGAAAGGCTGGTGTGGAGGCGCAGGCGACCCAAGGCTCTCGTCCTCCCTCCAGCAACCCGATTCTGGCTATACATTTTTTTTCATTTGTTTTTGTATATATTTGTTGACAGTGCCACTTCTGGCCTTACATAGTATTTAATCCTTATTATATCATGAACTCTATTCTCGATCTTCCATTCTAGTTTAGCACCATATTAGCCTGTATAATCCCTGTATTTATTCCCTATATGTATTTAGTATATTAATTTAATGACTTTGCAGATACTTTAATGAATTTTTGTTTTAATGTGCGTATGTATCAGTGTAAATGGATGTATGAATGAATCAAAAACCAAATAAAAATAAAAAAATAAAAAATGAAAAATTTTATGAATGATTAGTATGAATGGATACATACGCACAGGGATTCTATGTTTGCCCTGCTTTAGATCACCTGACCATTTAAGGGGGGCTGCCTGGGGGGGGGGGCGCTGCTGGGGCTGCTTCTGCTGCTCTGGTGTTTGTTGTACACACCAAGATACGACTGAACGCAGACCTATATTTTTATTACTGGCTACACAACACCAGACATCCGCCTACATCCTAGGGAGGCCCGGAGAAATGTTAGCAAGTAACATATCGCCTCTTGTCGAATTCCAGCTGCAGTAACAGGCCTCTGGCACGAGCCTAAAAACTCAGTAAGCCTACCAAAAGGACCTCTGGCGAGGATAACACCCGCAAGTCCGCTCACTACCACTCCTCCTTCCAAGGGGGGCCTGAGGGGTCATACCTTACCAGGCTCTCTAAAGAAGGGGAGGAAAAACTGCAGCTGGGTGCGGCTGGAGAGCTGATATGCGAAAACTGCATTCTCCAGACTGGAAACTTAAAGCCGGGCTGCTCATGATGCCAGCAATGGTGTCTGAGAGGTCGGGTGGAGGTTCCAGTGGCTACAACCTCCTTCCCACTTTGCGGCCGCAGCATTAATACTGCTGCGGGTGTGAGGAGGTGGAGGAGGGGATCCCCGATAGCCAAGCACCACACTACTCAATATCACCCACGAAATCACACTACCATGTTCGTTCATTTCACCAAGCTCATCAAAAAAAATGCCAAGGTAAGTGCAGAGGCCTTTCAGGCCTAAGCACATTGACCTGCGAAACCAAGAGGTAAAACTTTCTTAGGGGTGCAGGCCCCCTAATATTTTAGCGATAAGCGATGCGCATGCGCTGTGCATAGTCCCTGAGATATATAGATGGTCCAATGGTGGCACTGGTGCATTGATGGCACCTTTCCCCTATAGTATATTATCATGCTATTTATTTTCAAACATATACGAATGTAGACTTCGCTCAAAAAACCTTTAGTGTTGTTTAAAAACGTGCAACTTTTTTCAATCAACTTATTTAGAAATATCTTAAATTTTTTAATTAAATGCATTTTACTAAAACAAATACTACAAATTGAACAATTACATTGAAGTCTTTATTTTTCCCTGAGATAAAAATTAATAAAGTATCAACTCTGGAAATTTTTAAATGTTTTTTAAAAATTATTATTTATAATGAATTAAATTTTTTTATTTTTTGCCTGTTCTATGTGGATTTATGGAAATAGCTGAACAATATGTTTTAAAGCTCATGAAGAATGATAATATTATTTAAAATATGAAGTAAAAAATACAAGTGGAAAATAATTATCCCTACTTATGTATTTATGTATTCACAGCAGGAATACTTCCATTCGTCGGGGAGTCTACGTATTTGGAATTCAGCGCACAGCGTTGTCGCTTCACATATAAAACTCAGCAGGAGTCTTGTAAATATATTCTGTTCATGATAAGAGAGAAAAAATACCGCGGAAGCAACTCCAGCAAGGTTTGATACATTTTTCGGCGAGTGTAGAGAACTAACGTAATATACTGTACTGATTTTCTCGTAAACACTGTACTTAAAGAAGATAGGTACATAGGACGAATATTTGTCTTTTATTGTTTTGCTCATCATTCGTTATTACAAAATAAGAGTTACTGTATTAACTCTGCAAAACTTTATTCATCCTTGGTGTACAAAAATGTTCTACTTTCATTGCCTTGAAAATAAAGTAGTTATAATTAACCACCTGCAAAAAGAACTCGTAGACGAGAATGATTTAAAATTATTAGAATGTTATTGATTTTTACAGAGAATTTCACTATTGGTTTTAAAATGCATCAAATAAAAAGTTTGCCGAGATGATGTAGTATGCACGTGGATTAACAAACCCAACTCGGAAGCAAGAGAATTCTTGCGCCCTCGCCTTGCGAAAGGCGATTTTTGGCACGTTGAAGGGTGCTGAAGGGGTGAAAAGTGGATGGCCTGGGGTGGGGGAGTGAACAGAGGAGATTCAGATAGGACACGATGGCGCTCGAGGGGGCGAGAGCTCAGGCCCTTACGACAGTTTAATTACTTGATTGGCTTTGTGCCAAGAAGACGTGAAGGCCTGTTTCGCGCGAGACGTGGTGAAAGACGCTCTCTCCGGGGCGCTGCAATTAGCTAGCCAAGGACGATGCGCGCGCAACCTAGGCCGCCTCTCATCGCCACTTCAAACTCCCGCTCCCGAAGCTTTTAAACTGTCAGTTCGCGTGCTGGCATCGCGGGAGTCCTCCTCCCGGCCGGTCTTTACTTCTGGTCTTTCAAAGCCCTTTTTATTAATTATCTATTGCCTTCCTCCTTCCTTGTCTTCAAGTGATTCCCCACCACTTAAGATTCGTGCGGTTTTGCAGTTCCCTTTCTGCCGAAGGGTTAGTGTAGTTTCTCTCCATGGGCGCGGTTGTCGCACGGATAGTGCACTGCCCTTAGCATCAATGCGATCCGGATTCGATTCCCGGCGTGGTCGGACCGTAGACTAAAGAGGAGTTAGAGTACATTCGCGGTTTATTTACACATTTTGAATTAAACCTTTGAAAAATCACCCTATGTATGACGTTCTTGGTTTTTTTCTAAATATATCTCGTATCACAAGCGTTTTATATTTGCGTTACCATAAAAGTAACTTATTTTTAGTTAATCTGAACTTTTACTTATATTTTACCGATAGAGTATAATTAATTAATGATTAGTATTAATAAAAACAGGTAGAAAGTTAATACGTTGGTAATGTGTAGTAAGAAATAGTTCTAATGCAAAATATGATTGAGCCGATTGCGCACAAATGTGGTGCGTTGTCCCTCTGGTGTAATTTTCTAGACGGTTAAGCTTTGCTTGCATGAGGCGGAGGAATGTTCTGGAAGCACAACTTTAGCAGTGCTTCAGAAAAGTTGGAAGTAACCGTGAATGGACTATAGGCCGATTTTCGGCTTCTACTCATGTTCCCGAGATTGAATTGCCCATCTTCATGTTGTCAAAAGTTATAATCACTTTGGTTTACATTTGGGTTTTCAAAAGTCACACCCTTTCATCCCATTCAAATGTTTTAACTAAAATGTATTCTAGTTGCATTAAAACAACAATAGAGGACGCATACAAATAATTCAAAACTCCTGCTTGTATAAAAACCTCAAAGTATTCGAGGGGTAGGTGCATCGACTGCCGAGTGGCAGCCTGGCATGCACGTCGAACACATTGAGCGTGGCCATTACCCAGGCAAATGACAGAAAAATAAGCACATGGTGGAAGAAAAATTTTCAATAATTCCAAACGTTGCCAAGTTTTTATATAAGCTGTTGTAATCCTTCTGAAAGCATCATCGATTCGATCTCCGAATGTTTCGACTGCCCTTGCTGCAAAAGTTATATCCAGACAATTCCACGACCTTGCCTCTTATGTTGAAAATGTGGTCAGTAAGTGTCCTGTACTTCTATTCTTTAAGTAAGGCTGCCACGAACAGGATATGAGATTCAACAGGTTAAAGGCTTAGGCAAAAACGGGTTAGTGATTGTCGGTCTACCAAGAGAGGTTAGTAGATTTGCTTTCTACCCAAGAGAATCGTGTCGTTAGCGAAGGCAAGCTTCTACTATATTGTATTGCTTCAAGTTGGAATCCAAGAGTTGGATGTATTCCCTTGAGTGTGTAAGCTGTAATGCGTGCGTAAGCCAGAACGCAACCACCTGTGCCGCGATGTAGGTACAGGTGACCTTGGCGTGGAACAGAGCTACACGTGGGTGGTCTGCATGTATACGGCCGAAGCGCAGAATAGGTTAAATATAGTCTATTCGCGGTTTCCTCACACTTTTTGAATCAAACCTTTCAAAAATCACCCCAAGTATGATGTGTTTGGTTGTATCCTAAATATGTCCTGTATCACAAGTGTTTTATACTCCTGTTGACATAAAAGTATCTAATTTTTGGTTAAATTGAACTTCTACTTACATTTTGTTTTTACATTATAATACTTCATTTACAGTTAGCGAGAAATAGGTGTGTGGGTAATGCCTAGAAATAAATAGTTCTTATGCAGAATATAACTAGGAAGAGCGTACGAATGCGGTGCGCTGTCCCTTTAGTGAAATTTTCTATACTTGGTTAAGCTTTGTCTGCATCAGGCGGAGGAATATCCTGAAAGTAGAACTTTAGCTGGGCTTCAGAAAATTTGGAAGTAACCGCGAATGGATTATATACAGAAGCGGAATGGCGTCGCGGTTTATTCATTTTTCCTGTGTCGCCATAGCGCCGAGGCGAAGAGGTGGCACATGCGTAGTAAAAGCGCGGAGGAGTGTACACAACCTACGCAGTGAGGGAGGGAAGTAATGACTTGTGGGAAATGTTGAATGGGTGTATTATTTTGTCGGTGATGCAACACTGAACATATAAAATTAGTTAAATAACTGAAAATATACAGGGAATACTGTAAACGGTGCAAAAACACAGGGAAATTAATTGCAGTACAACAGTAACAACATTGTTACAATCTCACAATAATGAGTCGGAACACATCGATATGAGAAACGCCTGTGCGCTAACACGTATTTGAAGTAGCCAAATTATACGTACCCAACTATATCTGCAATCACGCCAACACTACATTCGAACGTGTCATGACCCATACAAATATTAGTCAGATTATATGGTAATAATAATAAGTAATATGCATGTGTATACATATACTAGCGTAATACAACTTTATATGCATGTATTGGCACCTGTAAACATAATGTCAATTCACAGTGTGGCAGCCGACCTCCCGTGGCGCAGCTTGGTGCGCCGTCGGTCTGCGGTGCGGGAGGTTCTGGGTTCGAATCCAAGGCAAGGCATGGGTGTCAATTTAAGTCAGGTTATAAGCTGGTTTATAAGCCGTCCCCTGATAAGCCTTCAGGCATAACACTGGGGGACGTTAAAAGCCCTTTCCAAATACAATTAAAATTCAAAATTCACAGTATTTCATTTGGAAGTTAGGCGAGGGATTGTACATGTTGTTATACTGGTTGGTTTAGGATATATAACAGATAGGTTAAGATAAGGAAATTGGGTTAAGTTTAGAATAAAAGNTGGGTACGCCCACATCAAAGGAACCGCCACTCGCCACGCCACTTCGTCTCTTGTGTACTTAACCACTCTGCGCTACAACAATTACAACACCAGATAAAAATTCTTCCTCGAACTACGAAATAAACTTTGGCTTCTACGTAAAGTGAGAAAGGTATTCGCAACCGTCCAAGCACCATCTGAAACCAGGAGACAACATTTGAAGTACAGTGTATATCTTCATATTAATTGTAAAACCTACTAATTATTTTCAGCACAAAAGTATTAATCAAAAATATCTTAATTGCTTATTTTTTCTGTCGNCTCGAAGCGCGTCTCTGGCCTCTTTACTACTTCTGCTTAGCTAGCATTGCTCAACGGGGCCAAGCGTAACAATGTACACTAGAGTTACCGCATATAAAGTGTACAATGGTGTTTTTCTGTTATTCTTGTTCATACGTTCATGCTGTTTTACAGCCCGAAAATCACGAGTCCTCTTGGAAATAATTTTGCGAAGTACTTCAACGGGCATTCGGAACATTTGTGGGAATAGTTTATCTCTTTCTGGTACGTCCATGCCAAAATTTAGACAATAGTGGTCTTCCAGATGCTACACATTTTCTGCTTTGATTAACGCCTATCATCTGCCAGCTACTGAAGTCTGTTTCAGAATAACAATTCTTCCTTTTTGTGTAGTTCTCCACATGGCTACTTTAATTGTAATCATTGCCTCGTTTACTGGGTTACTGTTGACACGTTCATCTAGAGAATTGTCAAGTGTCTATACGTTCTGAAGTTATTTAGTGTTTCTCTCTACGATAGACTCAAAATGTTTTTCGTTGGGTTTATCTTCGTTCTTTATGTCAGTTAATGTAATTGAAGCCATCTCCAATGCCAAAGTATGTGCATTTGTTTGAAAGTATCGTTGCTCGAGACTGTTATACTCTTGAGAATATCCCCGAGGCGTGGAAGAAACTTCACTATCCACACTTATTGTAGAGTACTTAAAGATGAAGTCTCTCGTCGATTACTTTACCAAGAGCAAGTTTTGCAAGCATTACAAGGACATCAGCGGTTATGGGATATGCACTGTAAAGTCATCACATATTAGGAACAGTTGCTTATTGTTTGCAAATACGCCCTGACTGGCCGCTAGGATAACTACACACGCCTATTTGAGTGTTTGCTTCGTACCAGATATATATTGTAACACTGTTTTGAATATGTCTACTAATTAGTTTTTTCAAACCCGTTTATAAAATTCAGGTAAAACTGCTTTCAAAATGGTTTAATATTTTTGGTGCATCTCCTGATTGTAACCTATTGCAACGTGGAAATTCGTCGTCGGCACAATGAGAACACTGAATACCTTGAACCGAACGGAAAAAATGTCCTGCAGGACCCTACAGGGCGTCTTATGGAGCCTCTGGAAAATTGTGCTGTGATTCCTCGTAATTTTTGTAAGCGAGTATTGATTGATTTTTTTTAGCAACAAATTTGTATTCTATATTGTTACGTAATTTTCTTGGTGACATTTTGTCAGTGCTTCAGCGACGTTTGACATATGCCCCTCGGCCTCGGCGCACATTACATGTTCACAGTGAGAACAACTGAAAGCACACTAAGGAAAATACGGTAAATTCTAACATTTTCATATATTATTTTAATATTTCTATGTTCGTTTATTTTGACGTGGTTATCCAAAGNATGTTCGTTTATTTTGACGTGGTTATCCAAAGGGCTCACTGTTTTGCTAAACTGCTGGAAAACCGGATCTGATTTTGGGGGGATTCAAGAGGATCTTCGTGTGTAGGAAACGGGCGAACGTTGTCGTTGACCGGCGATGTCTCGGGACGCTCCCGTTTCTGCCGCCGCGTCTGCTCGCCTCACTTCACTCGCGTCGGCGCTGACGCCTTCAGTTTTTCAAGCGTCGCCCCAGTTTCTCACTGTCACTTGAAAATCGCTTGTATTACTTATTAACGTTTGCAAAACATACGAGATTAATACAAAACACAAGTAATTCCATTTAACAATATAGTCGTAATTATTTTTAATGTTTTAGTACAGAATGATAATTGGGATTTATTCCTTGCAGTTGGTTAATACATGCCTATTAATATCACTATCTTTATTTCGCGGTTTTGCGAGGAAAAAACTGTTTATAATTTATTAAACCGGATTTCATCCAGTAATTTTTTCAAAATTTCAACTTACAATTTACGGGTTTCTGAGTTCAAATCCCGAATAATGCTTGGAAATGTCTAACTCTTTATTTTTGGGACTGAATTTATCCTGCAGATACTTCTGATTGGCCTAAAAGTATTAGACGACGCCGTTACGAACCAACTATAAAAGTAATGCAATGTAACTGGAGCTACCAAAGATTTTGGGTGTCATAACATATTCATACAATTTATAATACGCATTTAGATGTACGAAAATTGACTTTTGTTGCGAGTATAATGCACCGTGTATTCAATTAAAAAAATTTAGAGACGTTAAATAGCCGCTTATTCCGAGAACTCGGGACGCACACGCCAGCCGAATGGCGGTACTGGACGCCGTTCGCCAATCGGCTCCTGATTAAATTACTTGCCAGCCGACAGCCAAGCCAATAAGGGAAATTTCGCAGCATGCAGTAACCAATCACATAATGGGTACGCCCACATCAAAGGAACCGCCACTCGCCACGCCACTTCGTCTCTTGTGTACTTAACCACTCTGCGCTACTACAATTACAACACCAGATAAAAATTCTTTCTCGTACTACGAAATAAAATTTTGGCTTATACCTAAAGTGAGAAAGGTATTCGCAACCGCCCAAGCACCATCTGAAACCAGGAGACAACATTTGAAGTACAGTGTATATCTTCATAGATATTGTAAAACCTACTAATTATTTTCAGCACAAAAGTATTAATCAAAAATATCTTAATTGCTTATTTTTTCTGTCGTAGATGTTGCCAACAGAATAGCAATTAAAATAGTAAAGACTTTTTCATTCGGTACAAGGTAAAAAAATGTGTATTATCATAAGTACTCTAACGTAATCTGTAGGCCAACATTTAAGTTTATTAATATTTATATTTAGTTCTGCAACGTAATTTTCAGCCGTACGTTGCTCAAACGTTGTACTGCTTGATTGAATTTGTACACGGTTTTATGTTGCACAGAATGCTGCTTCTGTTTTTTAACCTTTAACATTTATTGTTAGTGGTCTTACGGGCTGTGAATATTCTTTATCTATGGATTGTTACACTTTTTGTTTATGCAACTGTTCATATTTTATCTGTAAACGCAATTTCTAAGAATTTCATATTATTTTGCAGAATTATAACTTCCATAATTATTTGGTTACAATGATGCTAAATTTATAAGTGGCGAAGTTAATTTGTTGAAGACTTACACGTTGAAATATTTTCTTTGGTTTTGCCACTGACATTATGCGTGGGCTTCATGAAAACCACATAAAAGTTGGCCTAGTGTTTTTTTTCCAGCAAGCAAATTGTATGTCGTAAAATACGTTGCTCCTGTGAACATTCATCAAAAATTGCTCAATTCAAGGAAAATGATTGTTATATGGCATAAAAATAAAGTTTTTGCGCAATATCCTCGCCGATTTACTTTCGAAACATAACTGAAAGAGTTCTTTTTTTTTTTTTTTTTTTTTCAAAACTAAAATGCGAATACTTGATAAACTAACATTGCTACAGGAATGGTTCCTGCCTTGTCACTGTAGTAGACGTGGAATCACAGCTACTGCGCGAAACTGCAAATATTAACTTGCATTATGGGCGTTACAATTACTACCGCCAGCTGATCATTTTCTTCCTTCAAAAATACGAGAAAACATGAAAAGTAAATTATAACACTCAATATAAGCATTAAGACGATGATATGAATCAAAACATTATTTATTTCTTTTTAAAGATATACAAATTTCTTAAACACAAAATGCTGTGCTTCAGCACGATACGCATACAGAAATCCGGTTAATTGTACATAAAATTACATAAAATTAGAACTCACTAACAAAGTTTCAATGAATCCTTGCCTTTGTCTCCATAATTTTTATTTTATTTTATTTAGTGGGCGTTTGTGGACCTCTAGATATTGTTCTGGAGACGACACACTGCAGACTTAGAATGGGGTAACTGTTTAGGACGTAAGGTTTTCAAATAGTTATTCCATTATAAAATTTTTACTTTCGTGTAATTATTTTGTTTTTGATGGTGAGAGGCTATCAACAAAATTACTCATCTTATTGCAATACGTCAGTGCTGAGTCGAATAAGACGCAGGATCGCTGCTGAATTCACAGTGTGGTTGTGCTAGAAATTAATTTTCACATACGCATATAGTTGTGGGTATAATTTTCAAAACCCATTATATTTTTAGTACATTTATTCACGTTTGATTTTGTTATCTAGACTAGCAGCATATACCGGTTCCTTCGTTTTATGTGTTTGGCAGCTCAAATTTATGTTACTTAAAGGATATCGCCAATATTCATAAAAAACAGCCCTGAAAGATGAATTACGAACCATAACCAAGCATCACCAACTCTTCAGACTGCAGGAGTTGTACTCCACAACTTGAAACCAAGTTACTGTATGCTTCTTTTTTATGTAAGCCAGTCTAATAAGTTAACTTAGTAGCGAGCGGTAATGTGGCTAATAACTGAAGTTGACAAAAATAACTGTACATTTAAATGATTGTACATTTTAATAATTGTACATTTAAATATACATTTTATGATTTGTTTGAATGTTAGAGGTTTTTAATTGCTTCTCTGTCCTTTCGAATATATAATTGCATAAATATGTAAACACAAGAATAATTTTTATATTTGTTTACTGCATTTGCATTCGTTTTTTCCCTCTTAACTACCCAGAGTGTTAAGCAAGTACCTGTTCTCGAAGTTATGAATCAAACCGCTGTTGTTCTGCAGTACCACTCTTGAGAATCACACTTTTTTTCAAACGAGTTGTTTCCAACTATTCCATAGCTATACTGCTGCGTAAAAAAAGTACGTAAGTTGCCATTTTTTGAGTACTACATCTTAAAGCAGTAGGTGTAAAAATTATAGCTAAGCCCAACTTGCGTGGAGTTGAACTTCTTTCTTTCGTGTCTTTTCCACAGAGTCGTTTGAATGGATCACTCCTCCGCCCCCATCCCTTATTCCCCCCAGGCCATGCTTTTCAACACGTACTACCTTCCCCATTCGCCAGATTCCACCTCCGCGCTGTGCTGTTCGTGTCGCTGATTGGCTGCGTGATTCCTGTGAGGAGCTCTTTTCGCTGAGCGGCCCGCATGAAAAACTTGTTTACGTACGCCATTTCGTATGCAAGCGATGCTGTAATTCGCTACATGCATGCGTCTAAATAGTTTTTTTCTCCCCTAGACTGGGTAACTACAGCCAAAATCTTTGATAGAATTCTATAAAGACTGGCACAACGCCCTTTTGAGCAGCGGCGAACACAGGGCGTCGAGTTTTCCTTCACAACTTCTACTTTAGTATGCGTAGTATGCTAAGAGCGTTTCCACTACTGCAGCAATACGAAGTAATAAAAATCAATTTTTTTTTTAAATTCACTTTCGAGCATTTTGCAGTTTGTTTTTCGTTGAAAAAAAGCAGCTAGCGTCTCTAACAACTCATATCTTCTGTGTAAATATAACACATAATTAATTATTGGAGTGTATTTGCGATCGAAGTTTTTTTTGCCAAAGAGTTGCGTGATCTAACTTCCATCGTAGTTAACATGATTAAAAATTTCAGTATGATTTACGATTTCACTCGCTAACAAGAAGTTTTATGATGCGAGCTGTGCTTAATTTGACACAACCCTTTTTTCGTTGTTAGAGCCAGTGATCTGTAGGTTTTGTGTTCGGCTACAGTAATGTGAAGCAAATAATTATAACCTAGACTAGTAACACGGTTTACGAATAGTTACCCCCAGGTAAGAACACTGACTGGCCAGTTATCCTCACAGTGTACATTACACACAAAAAATTACCTTCAGGTCCTTTATGGACATAATTATGTACACTGGGTCTGAATAGATTTATTAAGAACCACAACAAGAATAAAATTATAGCTATAGGATGTTCACGGTCAACTGATATTTTTTAAAGCCGTGATTAAGATCTACTTTTATGCATGTTGCGTATTATTCCAACATATGTAATATTAACGTTTACCATGGGCCTGATCTCCCTACTCATGCGTTTGTCTGGTGAAACTGTGATCTTATTCGAGAAGGAAACATTTAACAAATTTTCTAATTCTCACACTTACGTGCCTCAAAAGGAAGGCAAAAGAAGTAATTTCAGTATCGAAGAGTATTTATTTAACATATTTAGATTCAACGTTAAGAGTTGGAATTACTTACCATTCGTCATTACCACCTTTACTGGTGCATGCCAGTCAGTATACACTATGAAAGGTGGTTTAGCAGACAAAAAGGTAATTGTGTGTAGCGTAACGTAAGGTGATTTCGTGATAAATTTTATTTTGCCGTCTTATAATCAAACTCCTCCTTACAATACTATAATCGTAGGGCAGTATGGTTCGACTGTAATGTAGTGCTAACAATGTACGCTATTTTCCATTGTAATCAATTCTGTCACATAATAATTCAACTAATGAATATATGATAGGTATTTTCGTGATAGGTTATCTAATTTCATGATAGCGGTTAGATAAGTTCGCGAGTATATGTATTCTGCATGTAATTGCACAAAAATACCGTCAATGAGTTAAAGAATATTCGTTTTTAGTTTTCCATCACACTACTAAGTTATTTTGCTTAAAAAAATACAAAATTATTTACAGTTGGACTTAAGGGCAGAAATTTGAAGAATTAAGTTGTATATAATTATAAGACTCTTTGCTCTCTGAATTCACTCTCATAATCAGCACAATTATCACACATGAAAACTGGTTCCTCAGAATCTGCAGGCGGGCACTGTACATGGTATGGTATCAAGCAATATGAGCACTGTACCCATGAAGCACCAGTTTTAATTTTGACATCTTTCAAATAACCGATTTCGTACACGCCGCAGTACCAATCGTCGTCCTCCATTACAACTTTTTTTAACTTCAACTTACATGCTGAAAGTTTCTGCCCCGATATGGAAGGTTTTATTGTTGACATGGGATGTTTCGCTGTGGAAGTGGGAGGCTTCGCTGTCGAAGTGTGGGACTTCACTGTCTAAGTGTGGGACTTCACTGTCTAAGTGTGAGACTTCACTGTTGAAGTGTGAGACTTCACTGTTGAAGTGTGAGACTTCGCTGTCGAAGTGGGGGGACTTCGGTGTCAAAGTGGGGGGACTTCGGTGTCGAAGTGGGGGATTTCGATGTTGAAATATGACTCATTGATGCTGAAGGGATAAGCTTCGATGCTGGTGTCGATCCATGCATTGACGCGGACATTGATCCGGTTGACCCTGATAAAAGTTCACTAAATGGACGGGCATTTGGCACTTGAATGTCTCNTTTTTTTTTTTTTTTTAGCGAGCCTCCACTGCCACCGATGTTAAGACCAATATCCTTTCTGTTACTGAGATCTGATGGTTTTCCAGCCGTTCTTCAGGAAGAGGATTGTTTGTTAGTTGCGATGGTTGAATTGCACATTTGTTGAAAGGACGCTTTAAAGGCAGGATTCATTGTTGTGTGAATTACTTTGCTTGGTTTTTCCACAGGATTTTCCTTCATGGACAAATTAAGTCTTTGGGCCCAATGTGATTTTAGGGATCTGTAGACTCCTACATACAAGGGCTGCATCATATGTGTTGTATGGGCTGGGAAAGTAAATAAGAAGATACAATTTTCCGTGGCAAATGAAATTACTTCAGGATTTATATGCGAGGCATGTGAATCCCAAATAATTACTGGTGGTGCAGGAGGAATAGCATTCACAAAGAATTGAAACTACTGGTAAAATAAGTCACTGTTAATCCACCTTTCTGGAGACATCTTCACCATTGCATTGGGCAGACCATATTTTTTTTAGATTATCGTTCCGTCTGACACCTTTGAACAGAATCATCGGTGGAATCCAGGTCCCATTTGCACAAATATATCCCAAAAGTGTGTGGGATTCCCTTCTGTCAGCATAAACCCTCTTGTAAACGTATATTTTACCAACTACCGTAAAAACGTTTTTCGGTTTCACAACATACAAAAGGCTTGTTTCATCGCAGTTCCACAGCCTATCAGGTAATTATTTAATCCGTAACGTGTCCATTAAAATTGTTAGCTTTACATAAAACTCTGCGATAATTGCTTCGTTTGCGATATAAGCCCTATATGCTGCAAGGTTTTCTGGAGCTCGTTTGAGATATTTTATCGATTCTTGAAATTGGCCCACCACCATTTATTTACTAGCACTCACTGTCAGATTTTTAACAATTTTCACAGCCGGCACTTTTTTCAAGGTTATGTGCCACTTTTCTAACAGTAGAAACTGTCAGACCAAAACCTAACTCTTGCATCTGTATGACGTAATTATAAAGCCTTATTTCTAGGTGTGATGTGTGTGCAAATGGTCTTCCTAGTTTTGGCAAAGTCTCATTTATGTTTTCACTTGGGTTATTTTTCAGATAATCTTTAAGTGAACTCCACGGAACATCCATTTGCTTAGAAGTATAATAAATTGAAAACTTTTTTTGTTGTACCAAAATAGCAGCTTCATGTAACTGACTAAGAGTCGTTTTTACGGTATCCTTTCTTTAGGCATCTTTCAACCTGTAATTGAAAAAAAGAGAAGGTAATTTCTCGATATATATTTAATTTCGTGAACGTGGATAAGTTCATGATACACGTAAATTAGCATAACAAGTGGAAACAAGTTGTTGTAAACAATGTTTACTACAATATCCTTTAGTATCATTATGCTCCAAAATACATATAAACCTCGCTATGGTTTCCAAAATTTATGCCTGTGCAACAATTGTTTGTCCAGGACAAAAACGCTAAGGAATGCAATCGAGAACCCTATGCAATAGCGAGTGCGTGAAGCTGTATAAAATTACAAAATTATTTTCATAGTTAGTGCATATCACTGGCTAAATAACTGTATAATAATCATTAACATACCGTTAACATTACCATACTTCTTAAACGTAGAACACGCAATCATTTCACCGAATTTGAAAACTTTGTATCTTATGTCCAGGAAACTTTCGTTTTGAAGCACTCTTTCACTGCGAACCAAACGCTACTTGCAACACTGTCTCTTGGTGGGCGTAGGGACTTCCAGGCCAAGTGAGAGCCCCAAGATAGTACAAGTATATTCGTTATAGACATCTTAAAATGTATCACGAAATTGCCTGTGTCACGAACTTACCTTACTTTACCCTATATGGCCAAACAAATATCCGCTGTTGATTAAACTAAATATTTTGTTGGCATTCATATTTCGAAGTTTTGTCAACCCAAGATTGCATTTGGTTAGACGAAGAAATTAATTTTTATTGCTTACCAAGTTTGTTAATTTACCAAAATATTTTGTTGGAGCAACAATGTTTCGGTTTAGCCATATACAAACAAGGCTGGGAAAACTTTTCTCTCAGTGTACCCGTCAAAATATATTCAGGTAAGAGCAGTGACATTTTTTAAAGGTCATTTTAAAAAGTGGTAAATGAACCGTTAACGGCCTATAGTGTGCCGGGATGCACGTATTTTGCTGCCGATGTGTCACTTGGGTCGCTGCGACCCGGAAGCCAGCGGTCAAGAGCGCAGCCTTGCTCCGTAATGGGGTCTGGCAGTTTGTCGCCACCCCACTCCATCCGTCCCTTCAACCACCTCGCCAGCGTCGCCCGGAAGTTGGTATTATGAAGCGGAAATGCCTCGCGCAAGAGGTGGTAGCGGTGTAAGGGGTGGGGCAGCAAGTTGCGCACCTGCGAACGCAACTATTGGGAATGGCCTGTGCTCCGTGCGGGGGTGTAAAGTGGAAAAGGGGTGGGGGAGGGTGCCGTTGGCGAAGCCATCGGAATTGGTAGGGCTTCTTCGCCTCTCGACACCCCTCGGGGAAACTACAGGGACATTTATTTCCCATTTACACCCTCTCCATCTTTCTTTTACATGTGTTGAAGTGTGGCGGATCGGGGAGGGAGACGAAAGGTGGCGGGCTGATTCTCGTGAATTTCAGAAAGATTTGCGGTGGGGGCGAGGCACGGCGTAATTACCCGGCTAATAGAAACTTGCCAGTTTTCTATCACCCCCTCCTTCCTTTCCTTTCCTTTCCCGTACTCGACTCTCCAACACCGACACATTCACCACATTGCCCTCTCTCTTACCCAGTCGCTGGACCCCCTTGTACCTCCCTCCTCTGGATTAAGGTGGGAGAAGGGTTAAGCGGGTTAGGGAGGGGGAAACATAATTTTGGATGGAAGGAAGGAAGGAAAAGCGTTGTTAGAAAATCGAAAATGTCAGCACATTCGTTATGCCATCAATCTTCCTTTATGGGGCAAACCTCTTCCCTCCCTTCAAATCCTCTTCTAAGGCAAATATGATGCGCTGCTTCCTGCATTCGCTGTCACCGAAGGATCCAAAGAGACTTGCGACCTTGAACACGATGGGTTTTGGTTACGAAATCTGCCTGGTATGAAAATCACTTGACGTATAATAAAATTCCAAAGTTATTGATTGATAATTTTGTTTATTGACAGGATAGAGTAGTACAGTGACAGAAATGACAACACAATACAGTAGGTAACAATGAGACAATACTCCAGCCACAATTAAATTAAAAGGCTCTTCTGTTGTACATAAAATGGCAAAGCCGAAGACAGTGAAAGGAACAACTTGGGTAATGACTGCAACAAAAGGAAACAAAGCAAATATTTCAGGAAACTGAGAAAACTTCAAAATTGATTAAACAAGAAACACCACAAAAATGTTTCACAATACGTGCACATATCTACTACGGCGTTTGGTATCTGTAAATTATTTACTTCTATGAGGCTGGGGAAATTCGCTGACTTGATGAATCGTAGTCTGAATTTCACATCCGTATGCCTACTCTGATCACTTAAATTTGTATGACTTGGTGTTCGAACAATGCGACAACAATTTCACCCTTGACTTGGGTGCACGTTTTAAGCCTGTTTAAGTGGCCTGACAGTAATTTGTAATTTAAAAAAGGTTTCTGTTTCCTTTAAGGGCATCATAAACCACATACAAATTTAACAATAAAAAATCCGAAACAGGATTTGTTTTAAAGTTACTGTTTTATAATTATGTAAATTTTATGCAAAACAGGCATTGAAAACGGTTTAATTACACATACCAAATAAATAAAAGCAACATTCACACTAAGATTTGAATATGATGTGATATTTTCATCACCATGCGACAAGGGGTTTGTACGTAAATAATTATGTTAATTTGGCTGCAAAAAGGTTGTCATTTTAAAATATAAACTATGGACAGCATAAATGTAAAAAGTAACGGATATAAATATGTTGATTTCAAGGTATAAATCTCCTTCTTCGATTGATGCATTACATATTTCTGTACGATAAGCGGTTCTCGTGAAAGTAATTGCAACATAAGCACTCAACGAAACATGTCGCGGCTGGATAGCCATGAGAGGACGACTGGAGGCTGCTGGAGTGTGTCTAGCACGTGGCGCTGCGAGCGGAGGGTGCAGGAACTGCTAGTATAAGCTGTGGCGGTAATATAAAGCACGCGCTGTAGCTACACGCCATTCCTCGTCCCTTCTCCCGGAGGAAGGGAGGAGTGAGGAAAACATTATGGAAACCTGGCCACTGGGGCAACATGGGTGGCCTCGGTATAAAGTCACTCGCAGGCGCCGTCGCGGGTGTCCACAGTCTGAAGTGCTGCCTGGCGAAGAGGGTTGGGGAGGGGGCCTTCTTCCTCCCCCCTTAGCAGGATGTAACTTATGTTAACCCAATGGAAGGGCAAGAGCCCACACAAGGGCTCCCCGTGCTGAGGACAGCTCCCTATTATGACAACGCGTGACGGCGGAGCTACAAGGCCATGAATACGAATCTAACAAAGAGGTTTTGTGTTTGTGAGCTTCCATTTATTGAATTAAGCACGTAGTGTTAAGTGTTATCTAATATGAGGAAAGCGAAATATCTTGCGTATAAACGAAGTAAGAGGATAAATGCAAAGAAAGTTATGAGTAACAGAAGTAACTAGCGGCAAGTTCAAAATCACAAGTGGAATCTTTCGTAGAAATAGCGTAATTCATATATTTTATATTATTTTTAATTCACAGCCGAATACGAAATGCACGTAGGAAACCAGGGAAATCAGATTCACAAAATTTGCTCTCAAAATTGCGAGATCTCGCATACTGTTGTAGATGACTTAATGTCCACATTACGATGTACATAGTATTTTTGGCATTTATAACATGCAAGAATATGAGAACAAAAATTGCTTCATTAGTTCAAAGATTACTTCTATAATTTGAAAATGCATGTATTCAGTGATGCATCTGCAATTAACTACCATAGACCAGAATTATTGTAATATATATATATATATAATATATATTTGGGTGATTGAATAACATGTTTATTATTCAGTGACTTCTACCGACAATTAAAGCGAAAATTATAATTTCGGTACAGTAAGTAGTGAACACGAAATATATTCGCGTTTATAAATCAGTGGCGGCTCGTTAGGTGAACTTGAAGTGACACGTCAACTTTCCCAATAACATATTTTATGAACTTCTATCTTGTTATAATTGATAAACGTATCTGAAAATGGCCACGGACATGACAGTGTAAGAATTTAACTAACCACATGGACTAAATTCTCACTCCGTTGTGCAAGTGCTTGCCACTGCAGTGGTTCGCGCGCGTTCTTCTTAGCGTCTCCTGGATGGACTCAGCATGAAATTCACTTCCCTGTCTTGTGACCTTGTAAAGCATGTCATTGATGGCGGCGGAAGGGCGGGAGGGAACAAAGGAAAGGAATGAAGAGCTTAACTTTCCACAGCACTTTACGGTATAATGCAGTCTGAGTATAAAAGAATACCCCAACTTTGAAGGTCTATAATATCAAAACAAAACAACCTACAACCTTGATTGACCAATCAAATGAACCGTGGAACCGTGGAGTTTGTTTATCACACATTCATAAATGTTCAATGTGACCACCATGAGCGGCCCGAACGACATCTACGTGATAAACAAACTCGTTCCACGCTCTTGTCAGCATGTCCGGTGTTACGGTTTGGATGGCGTTCGTAACTCTCGGTTTGTGGTGGTGAGGGGGTAGCGAGCTCGCATTCGACACGTCAATGTGAAGGGGATGGTCTGATGTTTCATTTATTGCGCGCCACCCCAGTGGCACCTAGCTGTTCGCGGATACCTGAACGAGACGTTGCCGCAACGCTGGATTGGTTGAGGAGCAGCTTGTGACCAGGCTCTTCATCACTGGCCCCCAACAAACCAATCTTACCCCGTGCGATTTTCTTCTATGGGGGTACACAAAGGATCAAGTGTTTCGTCCACCATTGCCGGCTAACACTGACGACCTCAAAACGAGAATTACGGACGCCATCCAAACCGTAACACCGGACATGCTGACAAGAGTGTGGAACGAGTTTGATTATCGCTTAGATATCGTTCGGGTCGCTCTGGGTGGTCACATTGAACATTTATGAAGATACTAGTGAACCGGTTCGGCTGCGCCCGGGTACAATTGAGTTTTTCAGTGATACACTAATAAATAAATAAGGAAAAGTCAATTTATATATGCGAAAAAAAATTATAAAATTAAGCTATGTTGGCCTAAGTCTTTAACTGATTATGGCAGCCCAAAATGAAGGNTATTTAAATATTTTTTACCCGATAGCCAAGAAGTAGGGTATTGTTTTTGGTGTGTATCTGTGCAACTATCGCGTAGTTACCACATGTTCGCTTTCGATGTATGAAAATCATAACATGAGTTTCCTCAATTTGTAGCTTTAGAAATAAGTGTACCTAGATACTACTTTCTGCGCTTGGCTGAGGGATCTTAATCGATCACCAAAGTTAAGCAACGTTCCCAGTGGCACACATTTGGACAGGTGACCGTTTAGTGACATAACATCTGAGTGCTTCCGGGCTTCGGAGGGCACGTTTAATATTCAGTGCCGGTTGTTATATATTGATAGCAGTCGTTAAGCCATTTCAGAGGTCCTTGGGTGTCCTGATAAACTCTGACACCAGAGGAAAAAAAAATATTTCGGTCACGTTCCCAGCCGTTGCAGAATTAGGTTTTGTTGTTATTCCACAGGAACCGCACAATTTTCCGGGATAAAAAGTACCCTATGTCCTATTCCAGGACCTAAAGTACCTACATACCAAATTTCATCAAAATCCGTTCAGCCGTTATGGAGCTGAATGGTAACAAACATACATACACACACACAAACACACACACAGACAGACGTTTGCATTTATAATATTAGTAGGATGGTAAACAAACTTCACAGTTCCACGGTTCATTTGATTGGTCAACCAAGGTTGTAAGTTGTTTGGTTTTGATATTATAGACTTTCAAAGTTGGGGTACTCTTTTATACTCAACCTGTATACCTCCTTTATTCAAACGAAGGAGACGAGAGCACCCTCGGATAGCTCCTTGAGCCGAGGGCACGAGCGATATCCCCTTCACATGATCTACACTGCGACACATAGACGCTTACTGGAGTCTGAGAGTAAACCGTTTATGAAATCTTTGCAACACTGATTATCTATTTCCTTTTACTCAACACATTTGTTTGTTAAGAAAGTACAGCTGCACAGGAAAAGTACATTTAATTGCTGATTTCATTTTCTTCCCCACTTGTGCATTGGAGCAAGTAAAGGTGTTATTTTTCAAGAATTAACAACTTCTTCACGAATGTGACTAGGGGCTGTAGCGAATGGTGCGTAACGAAATAATTAAGGGACGTGGACGAGAATATACAGAAGTGAATTCGACCACAGCTTGGATTTAGTCATGTTATTATGGAGTATATTCAATTTTCTAGAATGTGTGAAGGGTTAAGAGAACCGGAGCTTGATGCAGCCCACATATATTAAGTGCTGTGCCAAATTAGCTTAAATATTTAGTATATTCTCCTTGTAAGTCGAGAAATCTGGAGCTCTGTTTGAATTTTGCCAGCCCTTGACTTCTTCGTTATATATCAGAATATTCCTTAAACTATTCCAAGTGCAAGCAGCGGATTGGCCAGTTATTATTGTACCTAGATGGCGGCAACATTAGATGTTGCATCCTGCATATTTTTGACCTACAGAAAACATTTTTAACTTTTCCAGTTTGTCAGAAATAAACTGAAACGAATCATGCAGACTTACTCTTTAAATGTATAATTAATAGCCAAAATGTTATAAACCCCTACAGCGCAAAAAATGAACGAGTATCACCATAAGATGAATCCTCGCAATTTTCCTCCCAAATTCACCTTTTTAGTTCAGTAAAACCTCTCCTACATTCCTGAACTTTTTCCTGATCGTAATTCTGGCGTTACCAGTAATTACGTCACCTTTCATGCCCAACAGCCGTCGCAGATTTCTGTTACATGTTCACTACATAAAGTTAAACGAAGTTTAACATATAGAATCAAATTAATACTCATAACCTCTTATTGACTCATTTTCAGAANCTACATAAAGTTAAACGAAGTTTAACATATAGAATCAAATTAATACTCATAACCTCTTATTGACTCATTTTCAGAATCACTGTCTACAAATTCGTTAGATTCTGGATAATAAAAAAAACGAGTTTTCATAGAAATGTGGCGTATTCAAAGCACGTTTATACTTCTGAATAATTTTTAGCATAACCCGTCCATGGTTTTGATTTTCCTCTGAAATGAGGTTAGAAATTTTGTCCAAATCGTTTATTTAANCTACATAAAGTTAAACGAAGTTTAACATATAGAATCAAATTAATACTCATAACCTCTTATTGACTCATTTTCAGAACCACTGTCTACAAATTCGTTAGATTCTGGATAATAAAAAAAACGAGTTTTCATAGAAATGTGGCGTATTCAAAGCACGTTTATACTTCTGAATAATGTTTAGCATAACCCGTCCATGGTTTTGATTTTCCTCTGAAATGAGGTTAGAAATTTTGTCCAAATCGTTTATTTAAAAAGGAGAGAGACTTTTTTTTTGCAATATTTAAGAACACGTCTCAAAGTTTTTTGGAATGTATTTGGTTAACTTTTTGGCAGCACTGGTTAAAATGTATTTTTGACGTGTTATAATGCTGGTTTTTATTAATCATATGTTGGCATGCTGAAACTGGTAGTTGTTATAAAGGCTGTGTTCGAATTGACTATTAATTATTATTACAAGATGGCAAATGTGTATCTAAGTTCGTGAGGGATGGAGGTCTTAATAAAAACAAACTCGCTGAATTTATTTTTTAATTTATTCTCACAGATATTATTTACATCATTAAAGTATATATCTCCACTATTACTCTTTATTTCTCAGTGAGCACAATATTTAATATATATTTCAACACTTATTAACGTCCCTCTTAGTACCTCTGTTTGGTTATAATCAATTATCTCATACTCATAATTAACACACGCTCAGCCTGTCTGTTGCCATAATTTGTAATTCCTTTCACTCACGCATCCAGTCCAATAGTCTAGCCTGCCAGTCGCATCTTCACTGCTCTGATGCTCGCAGTCGCAGATTTTCCTCCCGCTGGTCACTTCTGGAGCTACTCNCTGCCAGTCGCATCTTCACTGCTCTGATGCTCGCAGTCGCAGATTTTCCTCCCGCTGGTCACTTCTGGAGCTACTCGTTACTCTTCTATCTTGTCGTCTATCGCTTAACGATGCACAATAGCCCAGACTCCCGTCTCTCATAAACTCTGGGCTCGGAGGCCTGACGCGCTTTTATAGTCACTGGCCTTGACTCGGAAGGTTCGCTGCACCACGAGTCACGCTGAGAGACGCTAGCGCAGTAAACCACTAGAAAATTCTTCAGATAAGTGCAGAAATTTAATCTTCTAAGAGTCAGGAGCATGCCAGTCACAAAAGGTTTGTCATGGCACCAGGCGGAAGAATGCGGGGCGGCACACTTTGTAGCTAAAATCCTTGAAACGATTATCGCTCTCCTGTCATTCAAACTTTTCTTGGTCACTCGCCGCCTGCTATCAAATAACTTCTCTGTCCTCGTATTGTGTCCATGTGTCCAAAGCGCCGAACATGTAACAGTATATTAATATTTAGTAGCGTTGGATTCGGAAGTCTTTGATAGTTATTTGTTCAGCGAGGGTTGCGATTTTTTAATTCAACAAATAGTAAATTTCGTTACATGTTAAATACTAAAATATTATTTATGTCATCATTTTAGTCTACTAATTCGGGTCACTTGACCCTTTAGTAAACTAAAGGTGCCAATTCGAACCTTAATTTTACTCCTATTTATGTTGAAACTTACTATATTTTCCCGTTATCAGTTCTGTTGCGTAAATTATGTTACAATATTTTCTTTCAAGCTTGTTCTTTCTTTTTCTGTAATGTATGAAGTCTTATAGCCTACATTTTGCCTAGTACTTTCTTTGCTAGTGACATGTCAATCCCTGCTGTCCCACTCGCACAGAAAATAATTAAATATCTCTCATCCGTTTTGAAGGCCCAGCAGTATTCCTAAAACCTTCAAATCCCACACCACAGCCAATAATGCACAATGTAGTTAATTCTGTTGAAAATTAGTGGAAGTCTTCAATATGTTTCACACAAGTGGGCAGAATATTCAACCAGNGTTAATTCTGTTGAAAATTAGTGGAAGTCTTCAATATGTTTCACACAAGTGGGCAGAATATTCAACCAGAATGGTTCTGTACTTGTTGTATCACACACATAGCTTTCCTGTCTATATGCCATATTTTGTGTATAAAAAGGAATGGTTCCTTGTGTATTAGTATATTTTTATTTTTAATAATTTTCCACGCAAATTTTCCCGTATTCCTTATTTTTGATGAAACTATCACAGTATACAAGCATAGGTAATAAGAACGAAAAACCTCTATCTCTGTCATTTATGCGAGCTACATACTTACTATTTAAAATTGGTTGATTTATCTCCTAATGTAATGTTAACCATTTTTTAATACCATTATTGGAATAATACATTCACAAAAAAAAAAGGGAACGTATATAGACTACATCATCCGTTTGAGATACAAGTTCACGTATCACGAAAGTGCAGCTTAATGACTGAAAATTAGAGAAAGTGACTTTAGTATGAATACTTATTTTTAAGACTAGGATTAAGACATCTTGATCAGAAACGTCATTACGAATAATTGAAATTTTACGTGAATGAGAGCTCATTTGTATATGATTGTTGAGTTCTGTTTAGTTAAGTAGATGTTTGCCGTAACGGCAGTGGTAAACAAGCTATTAAACAATACATACTTAAAAATGTCGTGGAATATATAACTACCTTAGACTATGGAAAAAATGCAGTTCTGTCATGTACAATTAAAACTGGCTAATGTGAGTTCTTGCCATTTACCTATTATTCACGTGTGTGGTTTTTTGTATCGGTTCCAAGTTCAATCCCTATATTTTTTACGCCAGACGCCATGTTACATGCATTAGGCGTTGCTGGTCTCGGCTCACTGGGGGTTGACTCATCACAACCCGCCTTTCTCCAGGTGGACCCAGTCGCCACTACGTAGTCAGGCTGGTGGGGGAAATGACAGCTGACCTGGTGGACTGACTTTACTGCCTCACCCTGATGGAGGTGTCGAAGACTTGAGAATACGTGCAAGGTCCTTCTGGTTATGTATGAATAATGTTCTGGGCCAGGACACTTGCCATATAAATACTGTCGCATCCGGAANGCAAGGTCCTTCTGGTTATGTATGAATAATGTTCTGGGCCAGGACACTTGCCATATAAATACTGTCGCATCCGGAAGTAAGGTAGTTTGTGAAAGCCGTCTGTCGAAGTGCGGCGAATGGTGAACAAAATTTGGGCCATCGAGGGACGCTTAAGTAAAGGACCGAAGGGAAGGAGAGAGTGAGAGACTGCGGCAGAAGCGTGTTTGTGTCGGTGACGCACGAGAGTGCGCGAGTGCCGCAGAGGGTTAGATATCCGACAAGTGGAGAGTATTTGTGTGTGGCAGCGCTCGGGCTGCTCTAGAACATTCTGGACAGGAAAGATTGTTGAGATTTTTGGAATGAAACAAGGTGGGACTGAATGGACGAGAGATGCAGACTTATTTTATATTCTGGAACGGTCAGTAATCAAATATATGATGTTTGATAATAGTTCAATCGTTTTTTTGATAAACTGTTTATAGAGACTGATCATAGCTATTTAATTGTATTAATTTCTTCATGCGAAGGACTATTATGTAAATGTTAGCTGTTAATAACAAGTGATGGCCATTGTCAAGATTTAAAGTCCTAAATATTTATTTTGTGGATTGCTTATAAATAAATTAGTGAATTATTATCTCCTATTCTTTTTAACTAAGACCTCTTTCCCCTTAAAGAGCCCGGCTATGCCCAGGAACTTCCAAACATTGTAACAGTATTTTAGTTAAAGAGGAAACTAAAAAATTTTATATGAAGGACAGAAAAAAANAGGAACTTCCAAACATTGTAACAGTATTTTAGTTAAAGAGGAAACTAAAAAATTTTATATGAAGGACAGAAAAAAATATATATATATAGTAGACTGTCTAATATAATCATTGAGCAACATAAACACTGTTGTATCTTTTCTAAAATATTGTGTTGTAAATATACAATATTTCAGAAGTAGATACAAGAAAATCTTTGGCGAACTAGTTCCTACTATCGAGCATGTGAGAAGTTATGGTTGGATGTTTATTGGATTAACACCGATGTGCACGTAATACTGATATGTGATATTGAGGTCATTACTAGCAGCTCATACATACATAACGAGACACATACTGTATGTATTTTGAAGTGGTATTTGTAAAGTGAAATTCATACTCAGACCAGGCGATGTCAAGGAAAAACCTTCAAGTGAATTCAAACTGCAACTTGATATGAAAATTCTGTGAAAAATTCGGATTTCCCGAACGGCTAAAAGAACGGAAATCAGTTTTGTAAAAAAAAAAAAAATCACTAAATATTTCTAACTGATGTGGTGGTTAACTGTACGGTTTGTGAGTACTATGCGAAATCTTCTCTATTCAAGTGACTACATGCCAAGTAACATTACAGAATTATACACTTACTTCTTCCTGATTTTTGTTAATGTTTAGTGTTATAGTTGCGGAAATAACCTTAAAACTATGTTGTATTTCTTTCAGGCCAGTTATTAAACTAATTCTGTACACTAAAGCTTTACCATAAAACAGTTACAGTCGCGATGATTTTATTTTTAAGACTTGAAATTGCTCCTAGGAATGTCTTTCAAAAGACAGGGTTCAGTGTAGTTTTGTTTCGTTTTTGTGGCTCAGTTATACATGCTTGAAACTATAAATAGGATACAAATGTTCTATTATATAAATACACACATACATATATAGATAATTCAGAGTTATTATAAAAAATATATTTTACGTAAGCGAAAATGTATGACTTTCGATTTGTGTAAATAATATAATAATATTGTGGGATACACTAAAGTACCAGCGTGTTCCGTTACAACCAGTGATGCTAGGCATACCATGTAACATGACGAGATGGTCATGGTACGCAAATTCACCATAATTTTATTGTAGTAAAACATATGCAGCTAATGATTCAAAAGTATAAAAAATAATAAGTTAGAAATGTGCTTGATTTAATCCGAAACCCGAACCCCTGTGATTTATCTGCGAATTAAAGGTTGAACATTTGTAGGTTTCATGAACGAGATATGAGGATCAAAATGTATCAATATTCTTTGGGTTTATGGCGATGTTCTGTTGTTCCCTTTGTGAGCTCATGTATTGTTGTCAGGTTTTGTTCTGTATTCTGTGCGGGAAATTTGGTCTAGTTTAGTTAACATACACATTCCATCCCTGTGTATGCAGGGTTATTTATCATATTTTATAAATGCGAAATGATTACTTTGTAAATTTCCAAACCGAGCAATGTTTTAATTATTAATTTTATTTCAAATATTTAATTTGTATTTGATATCAGTAGTGTACCGTTCAAAACAACTGTTGTGTAATGCAAGTGGAACAAACATAAAATTGTGATTTGACGCATTCGTTAGAAACGTACCATAATTTTGTGCAAGTGTAACATTATTTTGAATGCTTCGTACCATGAGAGAGCACTGACGATCTAACGTTCCTGGTTACAACACTGACCAACATGATGGCGACAGAACTCTGCCTGCACCGTCTCATGGCGCTGGTCCTCCGCGCGGTGGGGGACCTGGTCGCGCACTGCTGCTGATCAAGCAACCGTCATAGGCACCGTAAATACCCCTCGACAGAAATTAATTGCAAAGTTGCATGCGGTTTATGAAGTAGAAAAATATTTCTNAGCC
The DNA here is from genome assembly GCA_002778355.1 of Clitarchus hookeri. Classification (NCBI taxonomy): domain Eukaryota; kingdom Metazoa; phylum Arthropoda; class Insecta; order Phasmatodea; family Phasmatidae; genus Clitarchus; species Clitarchus hookeri. Next base: position 779,501 of record NQII01000545.1, on the reverse strand, counting down.
ATGCCGGCGGGAGAGCTCCCTGCAGTCTCCGCGCTTATCCCTTTCCTGACTTGCGCCACCGTGCCCCCCTCCCTCCACCTGATTATGCGACGCCTCGCGGCGGGTCGTTAAAACTCGGTAACGGCGTCCCGGCCACGGGATTTATCGCCCGTGTGGCGAACGGAAACTGCAGCAGGGAATCCGCGGAGTGCCTTGATTGCGAACAAGCGGCAAGTGTTGCGAGCAACTGTGGTTCGACACAAAGCCGCAGGCCAAAATAAAATCACGAGGAGCTGGGGCGTGTTTAAGTATAGAGCCGGTAGGGCCTCTTTTCCCCTCCCCCCCTCAAACTGTGGGAAGAAGACAATTTAGACATGACATAACAAAAAATCTGAACGGTTCAGCTTATTGGCACGGATTGTAAAATGTCTGCAACGCAGGATTTCGCAACGCATACAAAAACACTTTGTTTCTGCACACATAAAATGAACGTTCACGGAAAGAAAATTGTCCAATCACAGAAAAAGTTAGAAACATGAAAATGCTTCTGTCTACAGAACTGGAACCCTGCAAGCTACATGAAAAAAATATTACGACCAAGTAATTATTCAAACCACTATTACTATGTTTTCGGCATAATAATTTTCCTCACTACCAACTAGGCCATGAGACGAAATAGTTTTATATTTGTGATTGTTCTTACTTTATAAATTAATTCAATTGGACTAGTGCAATATATAATTCAATTTAAGGTTATTCTGTGAATTATTTAAAAATGAGCTTAGGAAGGGTTTATTGGTTTTTATAATTTTTAACGACATACTCTTTTTAAAAATTTATAAGAAATTTTACTCGCATCTTCGTATCATCGACTGCGAAGATTCTATTATCTTGGCCCTCCCCAAAGAAAAAACCTATATATGCCACCTGGTAAATAAAAGTAAATGGCAACTTCCCTACTGTTCCCAGGTAAGGGGTGGGAATTCGAGTGTGGCTCAACCTATGGCTGGCAATGTATAATAAAAAGTTTGTATGTTATGCGGATATAATATACGGATTTACAATGTAACCATCTATCTCACACTATTAAAGGCATGACAAAATTAATTTTTGCTTCTAGTATTACTTACTTATGCTGAGAAATATTAATGAAGCGAGATCAAGACGAAGCAGGGACTGAATGCGATGTGGATACGGGAGTACCCGGATGTAACCCACGGGCTGACGTCAACGACTGCTACACATGCGAAAGTCTTGAGCTCGACCCCGCCGGAAGTCGAACAACGATTGCCTCCGGTTCGGAGTCTTAGCGGATGGTGCGGCACGACTGCTTGTAAATGCCTAATTGCAACCCACGTATATGAACTGTTGTATTTGCGACAATGTATTACTGGATTGATATTTCGGGAAAACACTTTCCTCACTTATACCCACCCATTACATATGTAATTTCTCCTCAACAATATATTTTTTAAGTTTACTCAATTCGTATCTTATTGCAGGTAACGGTAACAATATTGCCTGTTCTATTGACACCACCACATTAATTAAAACTAACCTGCATTTTGAAAAATCCAAAAGTTTATTTTGACCGAGTGTGTTCGGCCATGTGGTAGCTTGTCTGGCCCATATTCGGAAAGTCGTAGAGTCATTGTCGGAAGTTTGCTAAGTGCTGGAGTATAGCTGATACAAGGACGTGTGGCGAGTGGCGATGAATTCTGAGTAATCTTACTTCATGCTCTGCCATAAAGGATTGCGACATATTCCGTGTGAATTGATGACGGCCTTTTTGAATTTGTCCGTAACTTTGACCTTTCCACTCATCTGCCATATTATTTTTTGTTCTAAATTTGTGTGAAGTTTCCAAAAAGTATCTTGAAATTCCCCGAAAACGCACGAAAATTTAGCGAAATTCCTTCAAAAATCGCTGAAGTATTTTGTATTATTTTTTAATTTCCCGCTATTGCATCACAGCGTCCGCCATACTGACACTTTTTAAATGTGCACACGTTATAATGATTAGATCAGAAAATACACGTAGGTATTTTAAACTCACAAAATCGCTTCATTGTGAGCACTCGATCGTCGAAGAGCATTTGAAATTCACTTTACACTAATAAGCAATTCGACACTCACCCGGGGTGTTTGTCTGGGAGTTTTTATGTCTGTCAGAACCTCGTGGTGCCAGCAACGATATGAGGCATGCTGTCGACTTGGTTGTGCAGGACATCCACTGGAGTTCGTCGTTATTCCTCTTGCAACATCCAGAACAAGGGCAGTGCAAGTTGAACACATCTCTTGAGACCTTGCCAGCCCGAAGATGTACTTTGGGATTGAAGGTCGTGATTCTGTGCTGGCCAATTAAGTAATTGGACATGATTATTTATATACTTCTGCGCAGTAACCACTGCAACTTCTTGCATTATCATGGTAACAGGAGTCGCTCTGTAAAAACCCCTCTAATCATAATCGTGAATGTTAAAGTACACTAATAGGCCACCTCCTGGTGGGCATTATGCTATCCCTCCGGGTAGCCGCCAAATTCATAGACTTCCGTGGAATCTTGTCAGCGTAAACCTCAGCTCGCCACTTTCACAGAACCCACTCCCATAGCTACATTGTTCAGTTACGATGATCCAAACACCAATTGCGTCTCAAAGTCTCATTGGTCTTTATGATACGAGGCTTACCTGCCCCTGTTATTCTGTACTATCGGAGTTGGTGGGCCTCTGCTACGTATCAATATAAACAGATAACCCGGTTGATACCTGAAACTTCTGCTTGAATGACGGCTGGCGGTTATGTTTGGTTTTTAACGGTTTCAGAGAGCAGGGTTCTGCGAGCTCTGTCGGCTCGAATTTTCTTTCGTCCTAAACTATCGCAATTTTTCAACGTCCGCACACTTTGCACAGGACGAATGTCTCAGTTAATTTGGGCCCGAGGATATTTATTGCCTTGCCGGGCATCTCGCTCCACGATTACACCCTTACTGAAGTCGTGCAGCTGTCTTTCATACGCCATGTTCTTCACTACTATATCTCTTCTGAAGATGAAGTTTGCCAGCCACTGTTCATGCCACATGACTGCACCGCGAGTTCAAATAANACTACTATATCTCTTCTGAAGATGAAGTTTGCCAGCCACTGTTCATGCCACATGACTGCACCGCGAGTTCAAATAACTGCCACATTACCAGTTGTTATTGGTGCCCGGTTATTTTTTGGTAGATCGTGTGTTGAAAAAAAAAAACACTAAGANCTGCCACATTACCAGTTGTTATTGGTGCCCGGTTATTTTTTGGTAGATCGTGTGTTGAAAAAAAAAAACACTAAGAAGATACTGAAGAAAAATTACCTATGAAGCCGAACTGTAACTACCTTAGTGCTGAATGTGTAACACTGTTCAAATAACTCAGAATACAAGATTGACTATACTGTAGGTCTTCAACAAAGACGGATTCAACACACTTTATACCCAAGATTTGAAGTTTACAGGGTCGACACACGACAGTGATATATTCGAACAAAGAACGACACGCAATAAAGGGCGAGAAGCAGCAAATATCGTGTGACAGCACATATAAACTAGTAGTCAAAGACGGTGCGATATGACAAATACAGTCGTTAGTCAGATTTTTACATTACTATCAGTGTAAACAGTACGGACACACTCCTATTTCATTTAGATTCTGTTGCGATTTGTCGTGCAACAGATGCACAAGCTTTTAACCAAGCTGTTAACCTTCCGTCGTCATTTGTGCTGAAATGGGAATGAAGGGGACACCTCGNGATGCACAAGCTTTTAACCAAGCTGTTAACCTTCCGTCGTCATTTGTGCTGAAATGGGAATGAAGGGGACACCTCGAAAAGGTCTTCAATTTCCCACCAGCAGTATATAAGGATCGAACTCGTCTGAAGTATGTCAGGGTCGATAACAGCATTACCGGAAATGCCTGTCTTTTCCTTCTGGTAAAGTGTTCCGCGTAACACTGATTGTGCACTGGGCGTAACCCAAAGTCGTATTCATTTTTTATTACCTTATGCAATTTGAGGAGTAAGTGCAGGTTGTTTTTCGGCAGAAGCTGGAGCGTGTACCTGCCGTTGAAGTAACCTATCAAAGTGGTGCCAGCAATAAGTAATGCGCCAATACNCGCAGAAGCTGGAGCGTGTACCTGCCGTTGAAGTAACCTATCAAAGTGGTGCCAGCAATAAGTAATGCGCCAATACACTGTATCGCAAAGCCGTGATTTAGCGGCAAGCGGGCCATCTCGCTGAGATTTTTGGAGAGCCCCTATGGAGCATAAACTTCCTTAATTCTACAATAAAAAGTAATACAAATTTGCTCTATTTACTTAAGTTTCAGGATTACTATACCATGTTCCTTATGTACATAGAGTTAACAATGATGTGAATATATTGAGAAATGTTTTTATTATTCTTGCCCATTCTGCAGGTTTATATCTAGCATTTGATGTGACAGCTTTGCCGCGGACTTTAAAAGTTTTCCAAGCTCCTATCAGAATGCACTGCAAAATCGTTACAGATTAAGCCCTTATGAATGGAACTCTTGTAATTTCTATTGACTATTGCAATACAATTCGTCTAATTTCATGGCTACTTGAGACAATTGTCTACTTGTTGTACAGGAAGGTCATATTTGACCTCTGCTGTTCTCTGCGAGGCTCAGAGCCCAATGATATTCCCCCGGGGTGGAATAACTGATACGTAAACCGTGCAATTGCTCTGTTCTCATATCACAGATCACCGAATACAAAGCCTACAGCTTAGTGGTTGTGATAACTAAGTCCATTGCCAGCTTTAGTACAGCATGCATCACAAAATTTATTTGCAACATCTGAAACCATAAATTAATGTTGGAATTAAAGGGTTAAAAGAATTCCCGATTACATTAGCTGAAGATTTCCAATATTAGCCTTTTAAACAAATGTCAAAAACTTATGCCTCACTATCCGCACTATTGCCTGTGTTTGCATTAGGCTATGTAAAGTTAAGGGCAGNCAAATGTCAAAAACTTATGCCTCACTATCCGCACTATTGCCTGTGTTTGCATTAGGCTATGTAAAGTTAAGGGCAGGGCATTTTTTTGTAGGTCATTTTCAGATACGCCCAGTTAACTTAACCACATACTAGCTAAAGTTAAAATAATTAGAAACCCTGCCATTACTTTTTGTAAAATACTTTATACTCCGTGTTCGCAAGCCACCGAAAACGCTATAAACAGTAGGCACTGATCAGTAGGTGCATTTATTTAATCTTTTATTATCCGGACAAATAAATAATTAGCCCACGCGCACGTCACACTAATTGACGGGTAAAAATACTGCAACCCGGGTGGCGGCGATGCAANCAAATGTCAAAAACTTATGCCTCACTATCCGCACTATTGCCTGTGTTTGCATTAGGCTATGTAAAGTTAAGGGCAGAGCATTTTTTTTGTAGGTCATTTTCAGATACGCCCAGTTAACTTAACCACATACTAGCTAAAGTTAAAATAATTAGAAACCCTGCTATTACTTTTTGTAAAATACTTTATACTCCGTGTTCGCAAGCCGCCGAAAACGCTATAAACAGTAGGCACTGATGAGTAGGTGCATTTATTTAATCTTTTATTATCCGGACAGATAAATAATTAGCCCACGCGCACGTCACACTAATTGACGGGTAAAAATACTGCAACCCGGGTGGCGGCGATGCAANAATAAATAATTAGCCCACGCGCACGTCACACTAATTGACGGGTAAAAATACTGCAACCCGGGTGGCGGCGATGCAAATATTCCCATCGGCCGCTTCCTTGATTTCGCTCCTCCGGGGAAAACTGGCACAAAGGCACCAAAATCTGTTCCACGATTCACTGAGCTTTAAAGGCATCTTCTGAGAGAAAAAAATGCCTCTATCCGCAACTATACGTATTTTAAATGCAAAGCGAGGTGATGCGATGGTAAACCTTCCGACTCGCATTCGGGAGGACCTGGGTTTGAATACTGGTATGGGCGTCCTGACTTCAACTTTCCGTGGTTCCTCGATGTCACTCCACTGCGATGGTTGCCTACTACAGGCCATGGCTGTTTCCTTCCCCGCTCCTGCTTCTCCGAGCAACTTGATCCGTCCGTAATGACCTCGCTGTCGAAGAGACGTTAAGTCCCACTTAAAGACCGTTCGTGATAAAGTGAGCACTTTCGAAAGTCCTGATCAAGATCTACTCGTATGCACATTGTGTTTGCTTCCAACATATATACAAAATAATATTGACATGGGTCTAATCACTTTATTCATACGTTGGTCAAGTGAAACTGTGTAATAATGAACAAAGTAAATATTTTACCAATTTTCTTATGTATACACTTATACACATAAAAAATCAGATATTTGTATATATATATANCAAAGTAAATATTTTACCAATTTTCTTATGTATACACTTATACACATAAAAAATCAGATATTTGTATATATATATATAATTGAAGTATTCACAAATGTATACCTAACGCCTTTAATACAATGCTATGACAAACTGATATCTNATATATATATATAATTGAAGTATTCACAAATGTATACCTAACGCCTTTAATACAATGCTATGACAAACTGATATCTCTCAGTCATTGCCAACTTTAATGGGAGTATGCCAGTCAGCGTGCCCGTTAAAATATACGCAGGTAGAGGCAATGACATTTTTCAACGGTTGATTTCGAAAATGCTCACTTTACCATGAACAGCCTTTTTACTACTGAAGCCGCAGTACTTTAATGCTGACAGCGAATTAGGAATAATTGTTACGTACTGTAAATTAAAATAAGCACGTGTTCACGCTATCAGGAAGGGTCAACAAGAATGGAGATGGCATAACACATTCTTGGGCAATAACATGTCATCAAATTTTAAAACTACTTCAGGAGAAGAAGGGCAGTCCATCCACTGTACTTCCAGACAAGCTCTCCCATCTTGGAATTGATGTACCCATTCATTGGTGATAAGATATTTTACAGCTGAAATATCTTGTTCATCTTTCTAGATTTTAGGAAAATAAAGACTTGGACGTAGAACAGATTTTCCTGAAAAAGTGTTGCATATTACTTTTTTCGCGAAGCATATGAAACAATTCTGCCGTCTTATCAGTGTTTCAACAGGATCTTTTAACTTCTGCAGGTCTTTTCCTGAACCTCGTTGTTCCGTTTGCTCTCTGTGTATATTTATTAATTGTTTCTGATATCATCGCTTAGTCCATAGGGGTTCTACCAAATGCGTTTGTTTTTCGTATCTGCACTGCGAAGAGACCTTCATAAAAGAAACATATATTGAAGGATGGTCAGTTTCCAGTTCCAATATGTTCGCATAATTGACACTCAGGTAACATGCATAGTTTAAATGACCATATGCCATACACCAAGGTAATATTTTTGTGACAGTCGCCATATAGAGTAGCCAATTACTCTCCGTTTGCCATAACCATTGAAATAAGTGTGCCCATCTCTATGTCAAAAGTTTTNCATATAGAGTAGCCAATTACTCTCCGTTTGCCATAACCATTGAAATAAGTGTGCCCATCTCTATGTCAAAAGTTTTTAACTTCACTGCACAACCAGAAAGACTTTTCAAGGAAAAAGAAGAAGAATATGTTTTTCGGGTTTTTAATCTACCATAAGTAACAGCATACCCAAATTACTAGATGTATTGAAATACCCTAAGAGGTTGNCATATAGAGTAGCCAATTACTCTCCGTTTGCCATAACCATTGAAATAAGTGTGCCCATCTCTATGTCAAAAGTTTTGAACTTCACTGCACAACCAGAAAGACTTTTCAAGGAAAAAGAAGAAGAATATGATTTTCGGGTTTTTAATCTACCATAAGTAACAGCATACCCAAATTACTAGATGTATTGAAATACCCTAAGAGGTTGAATTTTATGTATTCTTCCCGCCACCGCGGAATAATGCATGCAGAAATAAGTAAATTGATTCTGGAATTTGAGGGTCGAAGTCCTCCATTTCCTCAATAGATTTGATGCCATGATTTGATGCCTTTCACTTCTTGGATATCTATGTGGAGTTTTATAGCTGCTAGTGTTACATCAGTATTTTAAGTATAACTTTTGAGTTCCTCCAGCTCATTTTTAACTTTGTCACTCTGCCGCGAACCCTCATGCTCTTTACATAGCGGTTTGTTGTGTCTCTTGATCTTCGTCTTCTGTTTACCAGAGCAGGCTTGTTATATGTGTACTGCTTGTAACAAGACCGATGATACTTTCCTTCTGCTGACACTAAATCTTTTTCAGATAAAAGACCCAGTTATTTCGTATCATTTTTGGCTTCTGCACTTTATTTTATCATACAACAGGCTCGAAGGTCAAACTTCACAAGACTGTCACGTGTTTTGCTTCCTTGTTTCTATTTATTCACTTTGTCACAAAAAATGTACATATTGAAGTAAGTGAGAGTTTTACGTTGATGTGTATGATCTATTTTGCTATACTCCTTCAGGTTTTTGCAGTGATTTTTCTTTAATTGATTTCAACTTAGATTTCATTGTAAAACTACTTCATTTCCGATGGTATTTAATTGATGAATGTTCTTCTTATTAGCAAATTTTGCAAGATCCAATATGACATGGTAATCCGGAATTCCTGAAGATTTTAGAAGAAATTTCCATGAATCCAGAGAAGAAAGAGTGACTAACTCTGCGTTGTCATTAGAACACTGTATTACACAATCACTACTGTTTCATTGCCATTGGGACCTCTCTGCTAGGTCGGGCTAGTTGAGGAGTACCTGCAGGCGTTATCATATAAAATAGTAAACCTTTGAACTTTTGTGGTTTTTGAATCAACCCTTCAGTTTTTTTTTACTAGAGGCCTGCTCTGAGGGGTCGTAAAAGTAGTTGACGTCCTTTACTCCATTGTTAATTGCAACCCCTGGATCCACATCTCCTTGGCAACTGGACGCGGGGCATTCTTAATACATTCGACTGAAAATAAAATCGGTCAAGCACGACATCCTTATAAAAACCAGGGAAATTTCATTCTAAATAATTTTTTTTTTCAAGCATTCTTCCTTTTTTTTTTAGAGAAAGTCATTTTTCGTTATTCCTTTTCTATAGTTCCAAATTAAGAACTAAGACCGAGTGCTTCGATTGCCGACCCCGTGCAACTCACTCCTCGAGTTCTCTCCGTGAGTAGAACCACAACCAAGAAAGTTCTCAAAAATAAGTTTTTACATTACCTTAAGGAACCTAACTATTAAGCAACTACAAGGCGGATGGAATACTTTAGTTTCTTGATGTGTACTGATCCAGTCGCTACTCTTGCTCCCCGGAAGCATCTCTTCCCAGCGGAGTAGCAGTCAACACCAAAAAGGTCTCCCTGCCGAGACATCGATTCTTGGACTATTCTCCTCATGAGCGTCCGATAACATTTCGGCCAGTATATGTGCTTGTAGATTAATCAGTCTACATTCATTGCTAGCCCTAAACAGAGACAAAGGCCCTATTGGAATTGTGATCATTGGGTGCTATATAATATATAAATACTATCCAAAAACACAAATACAGATAGATAAAACGAAACATAATACCCTCAACCGTATGGCTGAGCCAACATAATATAAGTTCTCAGAAGATCAGCCACAACCTCCTCTTTCAAAATATTATGATCGCAGACATATTCACGTAAACGAGTGAACTGCCACTTAATATCGCACCACCAAGCTAAAGACTGATGGTCAAGATCTAGTAAGACCCAGCCCCATAAAACAGGCACATACACGCATGTGTATGAAGTCACACTAGACAGATAACCAGGTCTTCTGAGTGCATTTAAAGTTTATGATAATACAGCAAAAGAATACAAATAAGCAGCGGAGCGAACACCTTTCCATGTCCAGTGGCACGGCAGTACCTTTTCCAACACATCAAAATTCCAAACAGTACCGTGGTCGGGAAAGTGTACAAGAGGGACCTGCTCTTCGTCTGATCCGTAAGTTCTTTAGGAGCCGTGGTGGTGTAGTGGTTAGACAACTCGTCTCACCTAGGTGAATCGGGTTCGATTCCCAGTGGGATAACTCCCGGATTTTTGGAATCGTGCCGGTCGATGCCGCTGGTTGGCGGGTTTTCTCGGGGATCTTCCGTTTCCTCCGTCCTAGCATTCCGGCGCTGCTCCATACGCACCTCGTTTCATCCTCATTGACTCTCAAGACCTCGATGTTAAGAGCCGCCCAAATCTCTCCACTTAAGCTCTTTGTTTTATGCTGAAAGTCTGCATTCCAGGAGATGGTAATTGGAATAACAGCCACATATGACACATAAAATTTAATTTTAGTGGATGGCGTTAGATCTTTGTTATTCTAATATTTATCCTCATTATGCAAGAACGACCATCTTGTGCACATCGACTGCTTTTCATGCTCATCAAGAACATGGGCCATCTCATTCTGCTTGTTAAAATCGTGTCCGGCTTGCAGGCCCCATCCGGAGTTTGATATTGTGGCTCTCTTAACATGGAAGCCACTTTTCTTCGAGCCATTCAGCGACGACCGGGCCGCTTGATCATGCCTACAAACCCTTGTCTCATGGGTCTGGTCACATTTATGTATGGCGTGGATGTCTTGACATCACAAAATTCGCACAACATTTAAGGAAAGAGCTGGTGGAACCATGCCTCCTTCGTGAAGTACCCGCTGCTAAAGGCAGACTATTATTTGTTATGTGAATATACGAAATAAATTACGACGAGGGGATTTCACCAACTTTGTCAGTAATCCAGATGGTCGAATGACAAAAGTGGACTCAATCGTATGACTTCATCAGCAGAACCTCACTTTCTGGTTGTTTAATAATTCTTAACTTCGCAACGATCTGATTATACACTCCTACCGTATATTGCGGTATGAAATTTATGTATTAAAGTAATTTATTAGGTTCCACGCTCAAAAAATATTACTTTGCATGAACATTGATCGTGCGAAATATGTGACATTAAAAATAATTTTGTTGCGTCGTGGTAAGAACCCTGGCGAAACCATAGCATCTTGATTGTTTCCATGTAATACGACATCAGCGATTTATTTAAATAGTGAAATGACATTCATGCAACACTTATAAATACGTCAAACATAAATATCTGCATTTTATGTAAAAATCTGTACGTTCTATTTTTATGTGTTAAGAGTTAGGACGCACCCAAATTAGTCTTCCCAAATACATGCTCCCACGTTATGGAAACAAAGCGGGGAGGAAAGTTTGGGAAAGCCATTTGCAAGACAATATAAATTCCACTTTAATTATGGACATGAAAAGTGATGTGAATGTACAATGATTTTAACAGTTCTTACTATAATATGAAGCAAAGTGTTTTTATTACAATGCTTTATGCATATTAGCCTATTATTTGGAAGTTAATGGTACTCGAAGGAATATAGGTAATCTGGTAATTTGAATTGCGATACTGAAACTGTTTATCCATGTATAACGAGACATATAACAGCGTAGTGGCTCAGATGGATGAAAAATCAAATCCAGTTCAATAATTTTACACGATTAAAGTCTCAACGTTAAAAATCACGCCGCGAACATTAATTGTGTACCAATATATAATATGGGGATCTAACCTACAAAGACGGCTGTAACTAATATGTTGTGAAACATTCAAAGTGTTTTACATATTATTAGAATGCATTACGTTTATTTCTTGGTCAATTAGCTTAAAGTAAATTACGTGTGGTGTTTACTTTCAGCTCTAGTTGCGATGCTGGCTGCACAAAACGTGGGTTCGTAGGGGAAAGTGGGGGAAATACGAACACCTAAGGGAAAACGTAAATAAAACAGTGGAATTTGATCACAGAGTTTCTTTATTGTTTAATTATAAAGTGTACTTATCTGTCTAACGAATTCACTAATCAACATTTATATTTGTTTAATAAATTGCAACATTATGAAAGAAAAACAAAACCCTTAGTGTTCGGTTTTACCCGACATTAGTCGGGTAAATACGAACACCAAGTGGGGTA
>NQII01000545.1:741898-766316 GCA_002778355.1 Clitarchus hookeri | reverse complement strand
AAAAAAAGGTTAGGGGTAATGCCGAACGTTCGCGATTGCCCGACACGGAGTGTTCGCATTTACCCCGCGGGATCGAAAATAATAATATGGCACAAAACAAATTAGGTTATATTTCTTTTGCCAACTGCGTCATTGTCATTTAGCTGATTTATATGTGATTATTCCACAATGTAAAAGCTAAATTACTATTGTAGATAAAAATAAAGCTACACCTACTTGAATTTACCAAACAATTACATCATAAACATACAAAATATTGATAATTGCATACCTTGATAAGTACGTGCATCCACGTCTCCCGTGTTGTTGACTGGCACTAGTGGTGGCGTGATCTCTGAAACGGCGGCAAGTAAAATGTGGCTATCTCTTTCTAACATATTAGAACCATTGAATTCGGCATTACCCCGCGTTCGCGTTTCCCCCACTCACCCCTACTCATATCTTGCGATTACATCCGCTGCGACGTCATCAGACTCCGAAATATTGCTGTGAGACGTTCATACTCAGCCAACTTCAGTGTGTATTACACGCCTAGAAAATCGCTTCTCAACGAACCGAATCTTGCGATATGTAATACTTGTAATCATCCCGCTGATAATACCCAATCATATACCACCCACCACTACACACATGTTGATGATAATGACATTTATTTGAAGTTTCTGGGAAAGTAGTTTCATGCATTGGCGTTGAACTAACAGTGCCAGATAAACATTTGTGAATATTGAAATTATTTATTCTGCACGCTGTCTTTCTTTTATCTTATCTAAATGTAAGAGTGACCAAATTTGTAATATATTTACTTCAATAATATTGTTAGAGTTTCGCTTGACCGACGCGTTAATAAAGTGACGACACCCACGACAATGTTAAGTTTACATACGGCGGATGAATGCACAGTGTGGATACAAGTACATCTTACGCAGGGTTTCCAAAAGTGCTCTGTTTAAAGTAAGCAGCCCATAGAAATGATGGGATGTTTAACCCTTCTGCTGAGCAAGTAACGTATGGAAACGTCAAGATAGTGTGTGGGGTAGGAGAAAATACGACCAAATGGCAGCCCTTACTTGCACATCAAGAGCCCTGAGCAACCTAAAAAATTACAGCTGATGAATATAACATGGTAATAAGTCTTTCAGCAATTTTAAACTTTTGCGAGGTTTGACAGGATCGGCTGTTATTGTTTTGCTTAAAAGCTTTTGCTCGCCTTGCTGTGTGAAGGCAGTAGAAATGTATTTTCAATATGCATCGATATCTAAGGCGGATAACAATTTGGCCTCAATTTAAAAAGGGGGGACGGGAAGTATTTTGCATTTGTTTTCACTTCCGAGTGATTCAATTGCCAGAATGTGAGATTTAACACCCGCAAATATTGGCCCAAAGCGAGATAATGATAGTAAGCCTGTCGATATTGGAGTTTACTCCTGCCTTCTACCTGGCTATGCGCACCATGCCGTGACGGAGAAAAAGACAACATTTAACTTACCGTCATAGCAGCCAATGAACATACGCAAGCCGCACCAGTGTTTTAGTGTTTACCTTAATGGCGAATCAGTTCGCAAGAATTCCCGAAACTCCTTTGCAATGCAGTAGTTCGCATCTACAACGCGCCCGACTTTCAATTGCTCTCTTCATCTTTACACACTCTGTTCTCACCAGTTTCTATCTTCAGTATGCTAATTTTGAAATATTCTCCGCTCCATCGCGGGATCTTATTCAACCTATCCGTGTATTAATTTTTGTGTCTCCTTTTGTTCTTCCTTTCGCCTACAAGACGACCACTACCGTCCACTTTCGCACCTTTCTTTTATCACGTGTCTAAAATGGCATTCCCTGTAAAGTAAAAAAAAAAGTCAACGTAGCTTGAAATGTTTGTAGCAAGAGAGGTAATTTTATAAATACGCCAATGTGATCTTTGTGAAACTGCCATGCATGCAAATTTTCAAGTAAAACAATACCTTTGAAATAATAATGTCTTTAACAGCAACATTCAGTAATAATGCTGATAGCATTTGAATGGCGCAGTCAAAATTTCTACAAATCTGTGTACACTGAAGAGCCAAAAAAACTGGTACACCTGCCTAATATCGTGTAGGGCCCACGCGAGCATGCAGAAGTGCCTCAAGAAGACGTGGCATGGACTCGACTAATGTCTGAAGGAATGCAGGAGGCAACTCACACCATGAATCCTGCAGGGTAGTCCACAAATCCATAGGAGTGCGAGGCGGTGGAGATCTCTTCTGAACAGCACGTTGCAAGGCATCCCAGATATGCTCAATAATGTTCATGTCTGGTGATTTATGTGGCCAATGGAAGTGTCTAAAGTCAGAAGAGTGTTCCTGGAGCCACTCGGTAGCAACTCTCAACGTGTGGGGTGTCGCATTGTCCTGCTGGAATTGTCCACGTCCGTCGGAAGGCACAATGGATGTGAATGGGTGCAGGCGATCGGACAGGATGCTTACATATGTCACCTGCCAGAGTCGTATCTAGACGTATCGGGGGTCCCATTTCACGCCATCTGTACACGCCCGATGCCATGACAGAGCCTCCACCAGCTTGAACAGTCCCCTGTTGACATGTAGGGTCCATGGATTCATGAGGATGTCTCCATACCCGTACACATCCATCCGCCAGATACAATTGGAAACGAGACTCGTCAGACCAGGCAACGTGTTTCCAGTCATTAACAGTCCAATGGCGGTGTTGGCGGGCCCAGGCGAGGCGTAAAGCTTTGTGTCGTGCAGTCAACAACGGCACACGAGTAGGCCTTCGGCTCCGAAATCCCATATCAATGATGGTCCGTTGAATAGTTCGCACGCTGGCACTTGTTGATGCCCCAGCATTGAAATCTGCGCCAATTTGAGAAAGGGTTGCACTTCTGTCACGTTTAATGATTCTCGTCAGTCGTAGTTTGTCCTGTTCGTTTACTATCTTTTTCCGGCCGCAGCGATGTCGATGATTTGATGTTTTACTGGAGGATTCCCGATATTCACGGTACACTCGTGAAATGGTCGTACGTTAAAATCCAAATTTCATCGCTACCTCGAAGATGCTATGTCTCATCTCTCGTGCGCCGACTATAACACCACGTTCAGACTCACTTAAATCATGATAACCTTCCATTGTAGCAGCAGTAACCGATGTAGCAACTTTGCCAGAGGCTTGTTGTCTTATATAGGCGCTGCCGACCGCATCGCGTTGTTCTGATTGGTTCCATACCTCTATTGTTTGCATACGCACACCTATACCAGTTTTTTTTGGCTCTCCAGTGTATATCTCAATGCTAGGACTTTCAATTATCGAGAGCGCACTTATGATCTGCGATGAGGTAAATTTAACCCGTTGTGCTTTGTAAAGACAGTGTGAACTGAACTTACAATTCCCAGAGATACTTTTTACGACTTAATGGGCCAAAGAGAGGCAAATTTTATTGTTTGTACACCCATTACAGCAAACATGTGCTTGTAAGAAATCAAGCATAAACGGAAATATAAAAAAAAAGTAGCAACTGTTGGTNTGCCGACCGCATCGCGTTGTTCTGATTGGTTCCATACCTCTATTGTTTGCATACGCACACCTATACCAGTTTTTTTGGCTCTCCAGTGTATATCTCAATGCTAGGACTTTCAATTATCGAGAGCGCACTATACTAGACGCTACTGGTAAATTTAACCCGTTGTGCTTTGTAAAGACAGTGTGAACTGAACTTACAATTCCCAGAAATACTTTTTACGACTTAATGGGCCAAAGAGAGGCAAATTTTATTGTTTGTACGCCCATTACAGCAAACATGTGCTTGTAAGAAATCAAGCATAAACGGAAATATAAAAAAAAAGTAGCAACTGTTGGTNGCCCATTACAGCAAACATGTGCTTGTAAGAAATCAAGCATAAACGGAAATATAAAAAAAAAGTAGCAACTGTTGGTCCCAAAATACTTTCGGTGTATTGTTTCTAACGCCTCTCTTCCACGACTTAGTAATTCCATTATATAGGTACACGATTTTAAAAGCCAGGTTTTGTTTTTAAGCTAGTATAAAACTATTTTCTTGTTCTTTCCTCGCTTGCTTGGAGAATGCAAAAGTGAAATTAAGGATCTGCTTAGTTTGAGGACAGAGGAGAAAAAGGAAGTCCGATAATTCTCACAGTATGGGAGGATCCCTTTCTGAAAGAATTTACTGACCCGCCATGATGTTACATCAAATCAGGGGCTTCAGATTTGAAAGACCAGTGTTTAATACTGTTGGGGTAATGAATATTTTTTGTTCTAATAGTTTTAAAATTAACTTGAGAGTGGAGCGTGAATCCTGGAATAGCACCACAGTCATTAAGGCTCCCGCCTACCTGGGGCTTTTTTCTGCGTTTGAGGCCGAGAAGCGCAGTAGCGATAAGGACGACATTGCCGCTAAGCGCAAAGCTCTGAACTGGCTTGCAATTTTCTAGTCTCACTGCGTGTACCTATGGGACTTTCAGCGGTGACCCTGTTATTTTATTGGTGGAAAGTTTAAAGGAATGTTCAATGCAGGGCCCTTGAGTGGTTTATGCGTATATGATGCTCATATTTTGAGATACAGCGCTTTGAAAAAGCAATTTGGAGTATTCTAATAAAAGGTGTTCCTAACGTGCATGACATTTTGAAAGTACTGAACAGCCCTCGTGTGGAGTGCATGTTCTTTCCGTAGAACAATACTTTGGACGCACATTTAACAGTTTCGTTGGAAAACTTGTATTTCGAACACACTGCAGCGCAGTTCCAGCGCCAGGTAGGCGAGAGCCTTAAGTTCGTTGACTGGCGCCCGGAGTGAACACAGACACGCAACTCACTGACTTTAAGTAATTTCGTCGACTTGTGCTTGAAGGGTAGGCAACCACGCATCACAGCGTCCTCGAACTCTGACTGCACTACATATACGCGCTCATTTCAACTGAACAGTTTTTTGAAGAATTATCTCTTGGATTTATTTTGTGGTTTCGATTTGCACATACAAAAATATTATTCATTAAGTACCGAAATATAAAAAGACAAGTGCCAATGTTTATGATACCGATAGATGGTTTTTATCTGCTCATGGCCATGGAGATATTATTCTAACATTTTCACGGTGTTCAATATTTTAACCGACTGCGTTAGCGCAGTCGTGAATGACCTGGGGTCTAATCTCCATTCGGGCATCAATGATTTCCGGAATTTACTTAGACGAATGTTGGGTCGATTTCTTACCACAAACCACAGCCGTTTATTTCCCCATATCTGCTTCTTTGAGAAACTTACTCTATCTAATGACTTCGCTGTCGAAGAGACTCTACTTGCCTATTTATCTACGTTAAAATTGTGAAATCGCTTAGCAGCTAACTGAAGGCCTTGCCATGTCCAAAAATGCTCAGGCCTATATTTTACAGGTTAAATGAACTAATTTTACTAAAATTGCAATACATATTGTATTAAAATTAAAACAAATTCTGGTAACTTTATATAAGTAGAAAGTAAAACTTTTTTCCCCCCNGCAATACATATTGTATTAAAATTAAAACAAATTCTGGTAACTTTATATAAGTAGAAAGTAAAACTTTTTTCCCCCCCATAATTATAGGTATTTTGCAAAACTGGGCCATATACTCTAAAGAGCCAAAAAAACTGGTACAGGTGTAGAGTCCCCCCGTGCACGCAGAAGTGCCGCAAGACGACGTGGCAGGGACTCGACTAATGTCTGAAGGTATGCAGGAGGTAATTCACACCATGAATCCTGCAGGGCAGTCCACAAATCCAATCTGCGCTAATTTGAGAAAGGATTGCACGTCTATCACGTTTAATGATTCTCGTCAGTCGTCGTTTGTCCCGTTCTTTCACGATATTTTTCCGGCCGCAGCGANCAAATCCAATCTGCGCTAATTTGAGAAAGGATTGCACGTCTATCACGTTTAATGATTCTCGTCAGTCGTCGTTTGTCCCGTTCTTTCACGATATTTTTCCGGCCGCAGCGATGTCGAAGATGTGATGTTTTACCGGATTCCCGATATTCGCAGTACACTTGTGGAATGGTCGTACGTGAACATCCAAATATTATCGCTACCTCGGAGATGCTATGTCCCATCTCTCGTGCGCCGACTATAACACCACGTTCAAACTCACTTAAATCTTGATAACGTGCCATTGTAGCAGCAGTAACCGATCTAGCTGCTGACCGCATCGCGTTACTCTGATTGGTTCAATACCTCTGTTATTTGCATACGCACGCCTATGCCAGTGTTTTTCGCTCTTCAGTGTAGTTATCTACTAATATTTACCAGTAGAAAATGTGTCAAAGAACGAACATTTCTCCTGAAAGTTTCGTTAGAGAGTCAAACGCTAGTTCTCTGCAATTGGTTCACACTCAGATACAATAAAAAAAATGTGTAAACTTAGCAAATTTTTTTGTGTCTACTTTAGGCACCCAGCAGCTATACGTTTTTGTTGCTTTTGTCATTTGACTGAAGTTCATTTGACCTAAGTTCATTCGACATGCCTTCCAAGACTCGAGGCAATAATGCAACGGTGGAGTAGAGATTTGACAGAAATCTTTTATGGAAAAACAAATAGAAGCTGCTTTTCACTAAAGTGATAGCCAATGAACAATCAGAAGCCTCTCCAAGGTGTTGAATACTGTGGACGTCTGCGAATTGAAATCGCGAAAGTTACGGACTTCTGCCAATAAGTGTTAATTCGACAATTTGAACCAGTTGATTTGTCAGTAGTTAAGCTCACTCTGTTGACGTGTTTGGTTATTTCCTAAGTGTTTCTACCCTCACAAGCGNAGTTGATTTGTCAGTAGTTAAGCTCACTCTGTTGACGTGTTTGGTTATTTCCTAAGTGTTTCTACCCTCACAAGCGTTTTATACTTATGTTAACATAAAAATGTATTATTTTTGATTTATCTGAAATTTTATTTAAAGTATATCCATAAATTACGATATTTAATTTATTATTATATAAATACAATCAGTTAGAAAATAGGCGTGTTTGTAATGCCTGGTTAGAATAGTTTTTATACAAAAAATATTATTGAACTTATTGGGCACGAATGCTGTGCTTTGTTATTTTGTTGTAATTTTCTAGTCTTGGTTAAGCTACAGAACTTAAGCAGGACTTAAAAAAAAGCTGGAAGTAACCGTGAATGGACCGTAGTCACCTACTCATTTAATATTTGGAACCGATATAAAATAGGAAGTGTGCAGTGCATTTTTTATAACTATTTTTGGTAGATGCTGGGAAAAAAATGTTCGTTCAATGACGACCTGTCGACTTAATTTCATATTGCTGTATTATTCGAACCTCAACTATTTGCCAATTGGCTGCTGCTGCTACAGTGAGTAACTAGTTTAATTAAAACTTTATTTCAAATTAACTGCCACTCTTTTTTATTGTACCAAGCTACTCATTGCGAAAGCGCCACATAGGGGCATTTCTACTAAACCAGAGAAAAATTGTAAAATCTGTTTTTTATCTTTCATTCCTTACGGTCTTAATTTTAATTCAAGAGTTGTACTTTTTTAAAAATTTAATCGTAGCTCTTATCAAATATATGCCAGTATATATAATTTATTTTCAGCTTAATCACGTGAATGAGTACAGTTACAAAACTCTTGTAATGAATGGTGGAAATTATACTTTTACTTATAAGTAGATAGGATAATTTATTGAAAAAGCGATCTAAGAGCTGGTTATATTTTATTATGCTAAGTTACGCGCATATCTGAGTTACTTTTGCCTTTGGTTTTCGACTGTGTGAGAAATCATTCGCTATTCGGGGTGAGCTAATTATAACAAGTTTACCCCAATACTAACCAACCGTGATTCGATTGTATGCCAATTATCAACGTATGAACAATTATCCAATCATACAAGCCAGAATTAGTAATATAGTTTTGAAGTCTAACTTGAATGGAATTAATTTCTGTACGGATCACTATCTATATTAGTAAGCAAGTTCTGTATCCGGAAATTTTTTTTATTAGTGCAGATTGTCATATAATTTAAAGAATCTGGCGGATTTTACATCGGGAGTGCTATTGCTTAAATAAGATAGAACGGTAAAACAATCGACAAATAAGAGGTTTACGTTTCGCAGTTCGTTGTTCGAGGTGTCGAAGCTTAAACTCCGTTAGTTCAGTGAAAATCGGTTTCACTAAATAAGGAAGTATATTTCCTTTCATTTTTGTCCGTAAATTAACGCTGTAGAGGCTAGTCATATTTTTCAGTTTTATGGAAGTTGGTGAGTACGGGCAATCCTACAGAACTATTTCTACTAACAATGAGAGCAAACATTTTACAAGAGCGGCGTATATTCCCGAGCATTTTCTGACACCTAAATAGTGTGTCATCGCGGTGCAAGATATTGCGTGAAATAAATGCATAAATCTTGCATAATAGTTACGAAATTCACAAAAACCGTTATTTATTATTGTCCTTGCTTTAGTTAATCTATGTTGTCTTCCAAATATCTGTCTAATTTGAGTGGCCTATTTTAAGTTAATTTATGTTGCACATTTTTTTTTTTCAACAATGCAACTGAAGAAATATTTGTTCACTCTATTATACCTACAAATACCTTCAGTAACTTTCACGATGGCCTGTTGCATAAGCATCGGTCATTTATGAAATGATGTCGGCAATTACATTGCACACAATCTTTGTACATACGGATGCAGACAACACACATTGTAGACGTCTCCTGTAGCGTACTGTACATTAATTAATACGTATTTATGAGGCTTACTCTATTATCATATCTGAAGCGACGTACATGTCCATATATTATTCTGAATTTGAACTTAGGCCTTATTGATCCTGAGGAAACTATTTAACGTACGCAGCCACGGGGTTATCGGTCAGCAAATGTTTTTTTCTAACTGTCTTAAGAGCGATTGTCGCTGCACTTACTGCAGGATACGCAACATTTCGGGAGTTTAGCAACCTTCAGGTTAGACTCCACAGTCCTTTATGTAATGAAACCGCAACTGTTCGTTCGTGGGCTGCTGTCCCAATTTTTTTCCTGGACTAGGTAGTGTGGCAATCGGTTGGTACTCGTTTTCTAGCACGTTTATATCATTCATTGTCATCCAAGAAGCGTATAAAAATTGTGATACAAATAAAAATCTAACTTAAATGTACATTTTTAAATATATAGCTTGTCATCAAATGAATTCGTGAAATATTCTCATTCCTAGTAACACTCGTTATTTGTACTAAAGTGTAAACTTTCTTTAGTGTTTCTCCATATCTATGCAAAGAAGGCGTAACTTGTTTTCAGATAAGATTAAAAATGCAAAATTAAAAGTGGAAATCAAATTTTTATTAGGAATATATTTCTTTATTGGGGAATTCATTCCAAACGGAAGCTATTTTTTTCTTACAAATTCCTTAGAGTACTTTAATTCGAATATGGCTTTCATAAAAAGCTTCATACCAAATTATGTGTGGATTTCGGGCAATAATTTAATTTTGATTAATTTCTGCTTATTTTTTGCGCGGCGAAATTTATAATTAAAAGCTTATCGTATTTCAAATAAATATGTAAATCTTAATCACTTTATTTCTGTAGAATGTGAAAAAATCAAATATATATATATATATATATAAATATGTCTAAATAACAGTAGTACATAATGTCAGCTGGAGGTTTTCATTTAAAAAGTAACTTTCGGAAGTCAGCCTGTCATTTACGGAATCTTTCAAGTAAACTATCCATAGGTTTAAGCATATACGAAAATTTCTTTACCATGGAAGAAAAAAGTTAACAGACGCAGTGTCGTTTCGCTAATGTTTGAGGTTCTTACGTCGGCAGTACGGCCCATTAACAGTATGTTTTGTAAGTATGGAATTTGTTTTACAACTGCTTAAATTAACACGATACATCGCAAATACTTTTACACATATTACAACTGTAATTTGCACGCATTCATTCAATCGGTTTGAACAGTGAGAGAGTTCAGAATAATTTGCAGAGACCAACATTGTCAAAGCATCAACGTGTTGGATTTTGGGTAAGAAAAAATGTGGTCTACGTAAATGAGACACACATAGCTAATATAATATATTAGTTTAATTAAAACCGCACACCACAAATTTTGAAAAGGAACTTTTTTTAAATACGTCTAATTTTGAAATAAGTTATAAATTGAAGATAACATATTAACTGGCAGCAAGGTTGACGTCAGTGATATTAATACTCGAGTGGTTGTCATTTGTTCGTTTGTTGCCGCCTTCGTAAGATGCCATTAATTTCTGACTTGAGTGCACATTATTCGGTCACGCAATTGCGGCTGGCTTTTTATTACTGTCTTAGTCATCGAGGTCGTACTGGATAAACGATAGCCCAAGCTAAAGTAATGCTTTAAAGTATAACTTGTCATGCTAAACGGAAGAGAATGCTTACGCTTCAACACTGTTACGTCGATACACATTTACTATTATTCAAGGCATGCTAGATGTAAAATCTTCTTTATCCACTGCACCAGTGTAAAACTTGTTGCGTTTAAGTACGTACTGTTTGGTTTTGGCCTCACGTTTGGACTGGCCACTTTAACAATTTGTAAAGTGTTTCTCTACTAATTTTTTATGCCCCAAGATTATGTTGCACTATAACGTAGGCTTACGTACTATGGCTTGAACTTTACAACACGCTTTCATGTAAAACATGTGAAAAAAAATAATCTTAACACGAAGACACAAAAAAAAAACCTTGTCACACGTTTTAAACTACAGCCAAAACTATCAGAAACAAATAATACTACACATCTGGTGGAGCAACATTTACTGATGACCAAAATTATGTAGAGCAACTTTTAAAATATTTCATCACGTTTAGAATTATGACAAAATGTGCAGCTTCAAAATAAATTAACGATCTGAATTTAAAAAAAAATTAAATTCAAAGAGTATGGCAGACTGGCTCTGTAGTAATTACTTTTACTTTAAAATGTTTTTAAAACAAATTTTTTTTTCACACTTGAATTAAAATGAAATAATAAAGAAAATTTGGTTAGCTCAGTTTCTTATTGGCAGAACATGATTACTCNAGTAAATAATTCCAGCTGGATTTTTTCATTTCAAAAGTAACTTTAGGAAGCCAGTCTGTCATTTACGGAATCTTTGAAGTAAACTATCCATAGGGTTAAGCATATACGAGAATTTCTTTACCATGGAAGAAAAAAAGTTAACAGACGCAGTGTCGTTTCGCTAATGTTTGAGGGTCTTAAATCGGCAGTACGGCCCATTAACAGTATGTTTTGTAAGTATGGAATTTGTTTTACAACTGCTTAATATAACACCATACATCGCAAATACTTTTACATATATTACAACTGTAATTTGCACGCATTCATTCAATCGGTTTGAACAATGAGAGAGTTCTGTATAGTTTGCAGAGACCAACATAATTGGTGTTCGTGTAGAGGTGGTAACAGGCGACTACCTTAATTTTCCATAGATTCGTGCAATATTGTCAAAGCATCAACGTGTTGAATTTTGAGTACGAAAAAATGTGGTCTACATAAATGAGAGACACATAGCTAATATAATATATTAGTTTAATTAAAATCGCACACCACAAATTTAGAAAAGAAACTTTTTTTAAATACGTCCAATTTTTAAATAAGTTATAAATTGAAGATAACATATTAACTGGCAGCAAGGTTGATGTCAGTGATGTTAATACTCGAGTGGTTGTCATTTGTTCGTTTGCTGCCGCCTTCGTGAGATGCATTAATTTCTGACTTGAGTGCACGTGATTCGGTCACGCAATTGCAGCTGGCTTTTTATTACTGACTTAGTCATCGAGGCCGTACTGAATAAACGATAGCCCAAGCTAAAGTAATGCTTTAAAGTATAACTTGTCATGCTAAACGGAAGAGAATGCGTACGCTTCAACACTCTGACGTCGATACACATTTACTATTATTCAAGGCATGCTAGATGTAAAATCGTCTTTATCCACAGCTCCAGTGTAAAACTTTTTTGCGTTTAAGTACGTACTGTTTTGTTTTGGCCCCACGTTTGGGCTGGCCACTTTAATAATTTGTGAAGTGTTTCTCTACTAAGTTTTCATGCCCCAAGATTATGTTGCACTATAACGTACGTGCTATGGTCCGGACTTTACAACACGCTTGCATGTAAAAAATGTAGAAAAAAACTCTTAACAAGAAGACACTTAAAAAAAAAAAACTTTGTCACAAGTTTTAAACTACAGTCAAAACTATCAAAAACAAATAGAGCAACATTGACTGATGACCAAAATTATGTAGAGCAATTTTTAAAATATTTCGTCACGTTTAGAATTATAACAAACTGTGCAGCTTTAAAAAAAATTAACGGTCTGAATTAAAAAAGAAATTAAATTCAAAGAGTATGGCACACTGGCTCTGTAGTAATCACTTTTACTTTAAAATGTTTTCAAAACAAGTTTTCTCTCACACTTGAATTAAAATGAAATAATAAAGAAAATTTGGTTAGCTCAGTTTCTTATTGGCAGAACATGATTACTCTTGACACTGAAGGGTGTGTTGGCAAATAACAGAGACAAGTTTTAATAGCGATCATCAGAGAATAATTATAAATTGTTTGATAGTGAACAAAATCAGGTCGATACTAGCAGGNTGGAAACTAGCAGGAATTGTCTCTCGGTAACATAAAATAAACATTACACCTCTGTAGAAACGTTAGGTCTGTAGCCGGAACACGCCGAACCAGCTCGGAGAGTTTAGGTAGGTACCAGCCCTGGGTACCAAGTCTTCTGTAGACCGAAATACATAATTTTGCAGTTTGCAGAGTTTTAATCAAATATCGTCTTTGGTCCTCTTCTTTTGTTCCATGAACACTGGTGATGACATTGAAACCATTTTAACAACAAGTCATCTAAGAATAATCTTCCAGCTACATGTTAATAATCCATTAAAACAATGGCAATTAAAAATAACTTGTCCAATGTAGGGCTTAGCTCGGAGCTGCGTTCAAAATGCATGATTTAAAAAAAAACTACTTAGGTTAGTGCTGCCAATTTCTTAAAATGATAAACACATACCAATTTAAATAAAAATACAACCATGCAAACTTCACAAAAATTGCATGTCAAAATAAATAAAACATTTTTAACGTATTTAAAACTTGAAACAAGAGATGCTCATTAACTTATATCATAANCAAATAACAGAGACAAGTTTTAATAGCGATCATCAGAGAATAATTATAAATTGTTTGATAGTGAACAAAATCAGGTGGAAACTAGCAGGAATTGTCTCTCGGTAACATAAAATAAACATTACACCTCTGTAGAAACGTTAGGTCTGTAGCCGGAACACGCCGAACCAGCTCGGAGAGTTTAGGTAGGTACCAGCCCTGGGTACCAAGTCTTCTGTAGACCGAAATACATAATTTTGCAGTTTGCAGAGTTTTAATCAAATATCGTCTTTGGTCCTCTTCTTTTGTTCCATGAACACTGGTGATGACATTGAAACCATTTTAACAACAAGTCATCTAAGAATAATCTTCCAGCTACATGTTAATAATCCATTAAAACAATGGCAATTAAAAATAACTTGTCCAATGTAGGGCTTAGCTCGGAGCTGCGTTCAAAATGCATGATTTAAAAAAAAACTACTTAGGTTAGTGCTGCCAATTTCTTAAAATGATAAACACATACCAATTTAAATAAAAATACAACCATGCAAACTTCACAAAAATTGCATGTCAAAATAAATAAAACATTTTTAACGTATTTAAAACTTGAAACAAGAGATGCTCATTAACTTATATCATAAACGCAAAAGAATTAACCTATTATTAAATTTAATTAATACATAACACGTAATGTTGAAAATTAAATCACGTATGCCAATAGTAACGTCACATTAATAACTTGATACGAAAACTACATTAAAATAAATATCTTGTAAAAACCATAATAGTGAATACCACCATGAAATATTATACGTTACAACAGCTATACCTGTTCTGTTTGGTCTGTGCACGTACAGTCATATTTGTATGTTATATGCCGGACTCTCATATTGTCTCTACAACTTTCAATTTTGGCTGGCTGTTTAATGAATTGGCGATTTGGCTGTATCCCACCCAAATTCCCTAGTATATGTAAAAAAATATGATATATATTGTGTTATATGCCTTGATTGTAAACAGATTTTCTATTCTGGAAATCTGTTGTTGCTTGGCTGTAGTTTTCTTGCACGACCCTGAAAAACTCTAACAATATAATTAATTTGTATTGGACCGAGTTTTGTTTTGATTGAGAGAAATTTCCGTATTAGAGATGACTGTTGATACATATGGGCATAGTCGTCAGTGTTGCGTCGATCATATTTTGTGATGGACTACCTTATGCGTAAAAGTCATGACCAAATACATTCCCGATTTGACCACAACATCTGGCAGCTGCCAGATGTCATGGGCGGAAAGTTCTGCATAACTCAAACCTGGTAAGGAAGGTGTGATGAAAGCATATAAAATGATATTCTTAAAAAAAAATTGTCCAATAATTAATTTTAAAGGCAAAAATATGAACGTTCTTTTTGGACGTAGCTTTCAAGCACTTAAAATGTCGTTACACATAACACTGGACATCTTCTCCAATCAACAAAAATCAAAAACTCCCACGACCGGACGCTCGATTATGGCTGATTTTCTGGCTGTTTAATTTTCCACAAAGAAAGCCCGCCGGAAATCATTAGTCAGAATTTCAATGGGATGACAATTATGAGTGCAGTGTAGCTATTGTTATTGTTATTATATGCTATGGTAGGATAGTTTTGTTCGTGCTATGTCATGTAACCCATTCGCTCCCTGCGAAGGTCTAAAAGCAGTATTTGGCCAGCACTATACACTGCAAGGCTTGGCGTCCAGTAATTTTCGTTGTGGGTGAATGATTCTTTAACTCTGCTACTATTTCAGGTCATGAACGATTTATATTATTGTCGCCTAATACAAAGCCTGCAGGTTATTGGTTGTTAAAATGAATAAAGAGTTAGTATGTCAGCGTAAGTACTGCACACACACAATAACAACAAACATACACTGCTATATATATATTTATATACATATATATGCAACACTTAAAACGGTTAATTGAAATGGTCCTGAAAGAGCTAAAATACGGGTGACTAAAAGTTATTCTCATCAAAGTGAGCACTTTTGAAGCCGTCTGATTTATATTAATAGTCAATGAATTTATTTTATTGTGGCCTTAGACATTAACTTCCGAGTAAGGTGAAATGTATACACTGTGTTTATTACTTATATGACAGTATTTATTTTAAAAAGTGGTGGAAGAATAAAAAATGGCTGATAAGAGTGCTCTCTTTAACGTGAACAGCCCATACAATCTAGTTCCTTTTGACGGGTAAAAACTAAACTCTCCCCTGGGTCGAATGTAAGGAGAGGCGCACGTCTTAATTTTGCCGTTGAAAGTAATGACGTAGATAAACAAAGGGGCGGTGAGTACACGAGCGAGGGAGGAGTCGGGAGGGTGGAGATGGCTGCTTGTTGCACGACCCCTGCCACAGCGATAAGAGCGGGGTAGGGTCACCGCCAAATTAGCCCGCATGTCGCGTTATTAATGCCGGCGCCCGCGATAGCAATCAGCCATCCTTCATGCGAGCCCCGGCTCTGATAACAGTCCCGTCAAGGGGCGGAGGGCTGCCGGTTGTCGGGAAGGGGGCAGGGGGACCGGCAACAGTCTACCATCCTTCCCCAACAGCGATGAATACATCACGGCCAGAGAAATTTTGCAAGTTCGGCGCCTTGTAGAGGCTGGACCACAGACTAAGGGGAAATAAGCACGTAGAGGCGAAGTGGCGTGACGGTCCCTTTGATGTTGGTGCGCCCGTTCTCTGATTGGCTGCGCGATACTCTGGGACGAGTCTTGTATCTGACTGGTTATTGCCGGCTGCCAGAGGTTCCCTATTGGCTGAGAGTAAATTACAAGCGCTGACTGGGGAACGGCGTTCTTGCATTTTACTGGCCAGCGATGCCATTTTGCTGGCGCGTGCGGCTGGAGTTGGCGGAGTAGGCGGTTTATTCACCTCCGTATTTTGTAAGTTCTCTGTACCACTGACTCGAGCCGGAATTCTTAGTCCAGTCGCTGCTGTTCTAGAGGGTAGCCATCTTTAACCCAAAATACAGCTCGGAACGGGGTACTAGATTTAATGCAGGTTTGGCCTTGAATGTTTCTATTTTGTTCTCAAACAAATTTATGAAAATTTTAGGTTCTTAATCATAACAAGGTACAGGAAAACATAGCGGATTATTTTCGGTGGCAGGACAGACTTCGCTTGTTAACGTCAGTGTTTTCTTTTTATCAGACCACAGTTTTCGAGAACCATTTAGTAGATGACTTCGAGCTAACCACAACAATGGATAAATATCGTGACCATTCTTATAATAACCAGTACAAAGAGTTAAAAAAGTTCAGTCAGTAAATAAACGATTTTGTCCCTAATATGAAAAGGACAAAAATCAACGACGATGCCAAATTAATTCTCCTCGCCATGGCAAATACCAAGACATTTTTCGCAAATTCACTAGTGAACTAGCTTGACTTTTAAACACGTGTCCATTTATAGGCTATGCATATTTAACTGAGCACTTGAGACTATTGGTATCAAACGGAGCTATCTCCACTGGCCTAAAATGTACAGTAGGAGTGATTTTTTATCTACTGCATTTCTACCCACACTATCGGGAATGGTTTTTTGTCTTACATATACAACTAATTATATGTATGCGAGTAACCAAGGAAACCCACCATACGATATATCCTTTATTAGATATTGTAACTTTTATTTTGGAGATAGTCCCTTTCGATACACACTGTACGATTTACGTGGATATTGCTCTATTTGATACCAACATGCACGAAGATTGCTCTTTCTGTTAATAGAATATTGAAGTGTGATAACTGCACTCATTTAATTTAGTATAAATACCAGTATGAGATTAGTTATGTTCTTTACACTAAAACATTGCAAGAACGGCACTATAAAGTATGTATATTTCCTAATATTTTTACAAAAGTGACGGAAAATATTATCTAGACTGAAAAAAACAGAAGACATAAAAACAACACGAAACACATTAGTTTTGAGATTTGCATACTTTCAAATTACCAATAATTAATGACAGGGTACAATGACATTCAAACAATGTTACTACTCTGTCATTAACCAAAAATGTTATCCTTCAGAAAGTCAGTAAAACAAAACAAAAATAACTTTCTACACAAAAAAAAAAAAACATTTTTATGTTGTAATAAAGTTCCCTGTAATTTCAAGCATACCTAAACAAAAATGTTCAAGCTTAAACAACATGGAAATTTACTTTTCGGAC
This sequence comes from Clitarchus hookeri, assembly GCA_002778355.1. Lineage (NCBI taxonomy): Eukaryota > Metazoa > Arthropoda > Insecta > Phasmatodea > Phasmatidae > Clitarchus > Clitarchus hookeri. The sequence continues at coordinate 748,946 of NQII01000545.1, read as the reverse complement.
TACAGACAAAATTATTGATTTGAATTACAGTGCCAAAGCTAATGAAGAACACTTGTACGAAACTCAAAAATGAATTAAACCATCAAAAATGATTTATCATCATCAACTTTTTCACACAAGAAATCATCTTGCAGATTCTCACCTTTTTCATTTTCAGTTTCAGCTTTGTGCATCACATCCACATAGTATCGAAGCTTGAAAAGTGTTTTCCAGTTTTCACCGAAATGGGATGATGACAAAAGCTTCACAACGTCTCTCATTTTAGCTATTGATATGTTTCGGACGTTAGCACATATTTCCAAGGCTTTTATTTCACACATAGAGCTGTTTTTCTTTGTAATGAACATGGACTTGCTTGTGTCAACATGGTATACTGTCTCCCCTCTTACTAAACATCGCACTTTTCGACACCCCGCGTTATTATTATTCGTTTCCTTGGATCAAATTTGCAGTGCCATGCTCCATAACAGCATCTGTGTTGGTTTCCAATCGAAAACTTGACAGTCTTCTCCAAGATTAATGAACCTTACACGATTCCCAACTATGCCCATGTAATATGCCGGAGTAATGATCTCTCTTTCGTTTTTGATGTATTTTCAGTATTGCCAAAGACACGATCTAGAGGAATGAATGAGCTGCCTCTTACAGGAAACACGAGTTCAATGCGTTTAACCTTACGTGAAGCAGTCAAAAGCAATTTACAACACATGGCGAGGAGGTTCCTGTTTTTATCTTGACCCCGCACGAGTCACAAATGAGTCTCACTTCTTTGTAATTTCTCATGTCAGTTTTCATCAGCTTATCATAAAGCGCTGAAGCAATCTGATTAGACTCTTTTCCATATTAGTCCTCCGTTCAGCAATAACAACACACATTGACTTTGGTAAGCCTGAATTTGGAGGTTTGGTAAGCCTGAATTTAGAGGTTTGGTAAGCCTGAATTTGGAGGTACCTTGAACTACAGCAAAGGTGTGAAAGTAAAGTTGACATGGGTAAATAAGCCTTTGGATCTGCGACTCGGGGTAAAGTCTGATACTTCTGCATGGCAAAGGATAATACAAGATCCTCTTCACCAACTTCTCTCAGTAGAGTGTAAAATGCATTCGCTTTAAGTTTGTGGACACGTTTCGTTGTCATGATTTCATTTTGTTTTGTGGGTCTTTCTTTTGCTTGAGACGCTTGAGTTGTATGCAGAAGGAACAGCAGTCCTTACTAGTGTTCTTGAATCCAAGATTAGAACAATTGTTAGAAACCATGCGGAAATAAGACTTGGTGGTTTTTGGATCCGTAACCATTTTTAATACGTGGCAAACAGTTTGTATACACTTAATTCAGAGGGCAAGTACATTCTACGCCGTGCCTTGATATTGCAATAGTGGTAATTAACAAACACTAAGGAAGATATAAATTTCACAATGATTTGCTTTTTTGGTCGGAATTTTAGTGTCTTCCTATCACCCCTACGATCTTCAACAGGAGGGTTACCTGTTTGTGCATATTTTTTTAGAAATACTATCAATACACTTTCTGGAGGGAGACATGAAGAATGTTTAGGAAAGCTTGCTGACATACCGGAACGTTCTTAAATTTACTGTTGTTAACATAACACTTAGTTTGGAATTGCTTTCAAGCATGTTTTTCATTTTTTTTTTGCCTCCTCCTCTGCACAGGTACAATTTCAATGTACTTACAAATGGAAACGTTTTGAGCATCGTACGTTTTATTGCAGTGATACTGTTCATGGAACACCTTTATGTCATTCATAGATAATGCCCCACATCTGAATGCTTTTGTTATGTTTTTCTCTTTACATGTGGGTGGTGTAGGCATTTTTTAGGGGCGTGCCTGTTTGGGGAAAAAATAATGAAATTAGTTCTTGTTTACAATGTGACATAGTACATAAAGTTCTAACAGTCATTGTGTAAAGTTAAAACACCCCTTAAAGTTGAATAAATGGATACAATGCAAAAGTAATAGCAGTATGAGGTTATGGTTTCCCCCTTAAATGATATACTATTTATATAAACATCACAGTATATACGTCCATTATCCAACATAATGTCTACTTGATAAATAAATAGTTCCTGATCGAGTATTAACGTTACCTCAGTTTTTTAGCAACAACTGATTTCCATTTCCTTGGATCCTGGGTCCGTTTCCTAGCTTTTGTGGGTGACACAGAAGTAATATTTTGAGGTATCTTATCCATCACAGAACAATAAGAAGAATGTTACCACTTGTTCTTGTTGCGATATATAATACATTCGTTCACCTTAACAGAGTTTAAAAACACTGAAAATACTAGCAATGTAACTAATACTCGGACAACTTGGCTTACGTGAGCAAGACAATCTCACTTTATAACTACTTTGAAACAATGTGGCAGCGCTCAACATGACCGGAATAGAAACAGCCGATTGGTAATTGTGGAGATTATCCCACTTGATAGCGGACATTGTTCTGTTTGAAATCAACATTATTCTTCCATGCACTGAAACGATGGGAATTTGTTCTTTCCGAAATGCACACGCAATGTAGTTTCGTAGAGGGCTAGTAGTACAGTTAAACGGTGCCAGTATCTTAATTTCTACAAAAACTGAAGATTGCTCCGTTTGATACCAATAACATCTCTTTTGAAAGTCATGCCTAAGATCTTCTTGTATCCACATTGTGTATTCTTCCATAATATGCAAATTTAACATTGCCATGAGCGTGATAAATTTGTTCATACGTCGGTCAAGTGAAACTGTAAAATTATTTGAAAAGTAAATATTCTACAATTTTCTTAATTCCTAGTTATATGCATAAAAAATCATAAAATAAAATAAATTTCAGTATACACATATGTTTACCTAACACTTTTAATTACATTTTAAGACACTGAACTACTTTCGCTTTGTCGTTTTCAACTTTACTGGCCACATACTGGTCAGTGTGCCCATTCTAATACTACATGCAGGTAGGGGCAGTGACACTTTTCATAGGTTTGTTATAAAAGTGCTGAATTAACATTGAACAGTCTATAAGCATATTACTACTTGGAAGGCTACGGTGAGTGTAGCTCGAACAACGCTTGGGCGAAAATTTCCCTGCACTTATAAATAGATATCGCAGAAAAAGATTGTTTGACTGGAGTTTACAGAATTTTGTAAGAATATTTGAGCCCAGGATTACATATTTTCCGAAACAAAAATTCTGAGCTGCGTAGTCACTCAAACACGGCAGGTCGTATGTATTGTTACACATGAAAAGACATTTCATCCTACTTAAAAACAACTTTAGCACTCATTGAATGGCATCCAGCCATAAAAGGACGTTTCTCAGCATAGTAGTAAAATTGTCCGATTAAATATGTACAAATGTGAAGGTTGTAGTGGAGGATAAAGATTAATTAACAGTAGCTTATCTAGAGCGACAGTGTGCAAATTTCTTTGCTGCTTGGCCAAGTGCATAAGACGAGACATGCCTCTGTGTCGGAAGTCTGGAGTCGCAGACGACCATCGGTGCCAGGTAGTTGGTACCACCGGAACGAAGTGCGAGGACGCAGTGACCAGTGAGTGAAGTATGCAAGCATCGGTAGAGTTGAGAGGGAGACGGACATGGGGAACTGTTGGAAAGTGTGACTGAATGTGTGAAATACATTTGGAATTATATTAATTTACGGCAATGGAGACATTTTGATCATACATGTTGTACGAGAATAGTGTAAGTAAGCAATATTTCATACATTCAAATGATATTTCATTATTTAATATGTATGTCTCAAATGTAATTAAAAATCAGAATAGAATAATTTTTTCCAAATCGTATGCTTGGTTGCAAGGTAAGTATTTCAATAAATAAACTTCGGCTAGATTAATTCTAAAGTATTACTCTCTCAGACCTCTGAGGTGAAATGGGACCCAAAGTACGAAAGAATTCCTAATTTTAAGCAGTATAATAATTCGAGTTACCAACCGAGTGGCAGAGATGTCAGTTGAAAAGAATATCTATACATATTAAATCATATTCCATATTTTATCCGATTGGAGTAAGCCATGAACATTAAAATAAAATTCAATTTCCATTTAATGTAAAGAAACAGCAGTATTCAAAATCAACAAACTTCCTGGTAACCTATACACCTAGGTTGGACCACATAATAAACAGGAATGAAATATCACACATAATGTAAATGATCTTTGACTGTATTTTTATATTAGTATATAAACATTAATATATTTAATTCAGTTCTTTTCTTTTTATCAAGACCTCCATCCCTCATGAACTCGGATACGTTCCTGGTAACTTGTAAAAATACCTAATCTGCAATGGTGCACAGGAAGGGCGAAGACCAGTTGGCCTCTCCAGGAGGATATTTAAGTCTGCCGAGGGTGGTTTCTGCCTATCCTTTCACCCCAGACGTGACATTATTGTGCACATTCACAGACGTGAGGTCCCACAGATCGCACATAATAATTTGGAGAAATAATATAAGAACTTTTTAAATATGTTTTTCAAATGTTGGAGTATGAAGTTTACTCATTAATAATGAGACTACAATATTAAAATACAAAACCGTAATTTATATTACCTATAAAAATTTAATATTTAGGTAGCATGATTTTCTTTGGTCTCTTGGTAGTTTCTCTTCATTTCTTGCATTTCATGTCCGATCCTAGGACTCGGGCTGTAGACATTCGGAGCTCTCTTCGCAGTATAATGTTCACGAGCCTTTCTTGCAAAGCAGGTTAAGTCAGCTGTTGTGTTAGAGTCCTCATGAAAATGATCCTAGTAATTTGTTTACTGTCTTATAATAACTGGTAAACAATAAATGCACTGAGAGTACTCATATCTTGGAGACGGAAAAATAACACCATATAATCCAATGCCTGGTTCGTCGACTTGAGCAGTACTTTGAACACTGTTCAGCAACTGTGTCAACATCACCTTTTGTTTTGTTGTAGTAGGCTTTCATTTCAGGTATGTTTCGGGGTCTACTTCTGCAGAGTGATACATTGTGGACATCAGGATTGCAGCCTTCTGTTTTTTTTTTGGCACATGAAAGAGCAGTGTTGTGTTCTTGGTTAAACCATAGAAACTTGATCCAGTGGTTCTTAAACTTGATGGAAGGAATTCATTTGGAATCTCTTTTCTATTCTTTCTTATTGTACCAACCAAAATCAGTCCTTTTCTTCAACTCTTCAGCGAGTTCAATATAAGTATACCAGATATTACAAGTGATGTTTCGTTTACCGTTTACTATCGGTTTGCAAAGACTAACTACTGCCTGAGTAGGAATGGAACAATTTCGCACTTCAGGAGCGTGTCAGTCCTTCTGTTCCCTTTTCACAATACAAGTATACATGGTAAACAAAGTATGTTTTGGAGTCTGCCAGAATTTGAGCTTTTAGTCCGTATTTTGCAGTTTTGGAAGATATGTACATTTTGAAGTTGCACCGGCCTATGAAGGGAATAAGTATTTCATCAACTGTAGCATTTGCACCCAAAGAATAACACTTTTGAGAGTTCTTGACAAATTTGTGCAAAATTTCTGATATAGTAGCTGCTGGGTCAGAAGCTGCACACAGTTCTGCCATTTGGGTTATCAAAATGCAAGTCAAAATAATTGCAAATCCTGCTCTTGAAATTGTTGTTCCAAAAAAGGGCATGCGGAAAATATGGCGGCCATCCCGTACTGCGGTCACATTGCGTGGCTCAGTGCCTGCTCGTCGCTGCATACGACCCTCTTCTATCCACTGTTGCCACACACGCATCACTGTTGTAGCAGCATGTCCTGTACAAGCAGAAATGTCGTGGTATGACACATCCGTTTCCCGGAGACCGATCATTCGGTCCAGTTCGAACTCTCACATGCTGATATGACGCCCTTTGACGTCGACGATGCATACTGGCACTTGCTTTCACTTCGTTTGGCATGTGATAGTTTGGGGTTTGGGGCGCCATTGTATACAACATGCGATATTGACTCCTGAGTACAGCAATTGCTACATCAGGGAACAGCAATTGCTACATCAGGAAAGTTGTAGAGCCCGAGGTACTGCTCCTCATTCAGGCGACTCCACATGCCATATTTAAGCAGGACAATGTCCGGTCACGTGTTACGAGGAATTTGGAAGCCTTCTTCAATGCAAGATGTGTATCACTGGCCTGCACGTTCGCCCGACATATCGCCCATCGAACATGTGTAGGATATGGTTGGTCGGCAACTTGTGCAGCTATGGATGCTCATTTTCTTAATGAATCTCAGTAGAAAGTGTTTGTGTAAACGTAACTTAGCACCATGGATGGAAGTTGATTTTATACCGTTCGTAATGTGTATGTCTCCATAATTTCCATCAATATATAATTTCGTAAAAGGTTTTTATATGTGTATTTTTAGTAGTGTGTTTAGTTTACTGGTAAAACTATATTCCAAAATTATGAAAAACAGTTATTTTGCCCTCCTTCGTGATTTTCATTGCAGTTTGGGCATTTTCTTGGTGCTTCTGGGGTTAAATTGCATTCCTCGGTGCTGTGGTTTTCAGAACAACAGTTGCATTTCGGTGTCCGGTGGCATTGCGATGCTACGTGGCCGTAGCATTGGCATTGCTTGCACCTTTTGGGAGCTGACTGTGTATTCTGCTATTGGTACAATAAAATGTAGTATATGTTTGATGTTCTTCATTTGATTTTCTTGGGATGTGTTTGGTAGGATAATCAGTATCGGCGGCGAGTAGTATGGGGATCGTTCTATGTTCGGGTCTCCGAGAATTCTAACTTCGCGGATGTTAATCCCTTGGTTTTCTAGGTCTTGCTTAATTTTGAATACTGAAATGCCTGTAGGTAGGTTTAGGATGGTTAGACGCATTTGCCTGTTTTCTCCTGGAAATGCGTAGGTGTACGGTTTTAGTTTTAGATCTATTAATTTTTTAATGTGTTTTTGTTGTTTCTGGGTCAAACCGAATCCGATTTCCCTGCTGCAGAATTTTAAATGGCCCACATTGTTTTTGCAATTTGTTTATTGTGCGGGCTGGGTTTCTTCCCAGGTTGCCTTTGCAAAATATCGA
>NQII01000545.1:698108-741575 GCA_002778355.1 Clitarchus hookeri | reverse complement strand
TTGGGCTTCATTTGTTGTGTCAGTTTATTGATAATTTTTTGAATAAACTAAGAAAATAATGAAATTTTGGGAAAAATATTTTAGAAAACACTTTTGAAGTTTCCTGGAGTAGTGTGTGTAATTTTAGAAATTTTCCGCGAGTTTTTTCGAAAAATTACTTTTGGAAGTCATTGGTATTTGAAAAGTCACTGTTTGGATCACTGTTAACGAAGCATTATTTCAAGATTCAAAACTGGTACCCTGCCTAGGCCCTCTGTCCCCCTTCCTCTACCGGAAGTGGGGCTAGGAGACAGGACCCAGGTGGTTTTGTCGCTCTGCGAGAGCTGGTATCTCCTGCCGATCGGGAGACGCCGTTTGAAACTATCGGGAGTAAAATATGCCCAAATAGTTATTCTTAGCGTATTATAGTTTCGAGGCCTCACTCTCTCGGCAATGCTCGGGTTATACCGACCGCCCCACCACAGCTCTCTCCCCCTCCCTCCAGTGTGTTCAGGCAGGCAACGTGACAAATGCACACACACGCTGTGCCTACAGTAATGTATGATCAAATTAAAACTATCCTTATAAACTGTGTATTTTAAGGTTAGTTAATGCGGAATAGTGCACATATATATTCGTTATTTATACATTGTCTTATATAAAACAAGTACTATTATTGTACACTGAAGAGCAAAAAAAANCACATATATATTCGTTATTTATACATTGTCTTATATAAAACAAGTACTATTATTGTACACTGAAGAGCAAAAAAAAACTGGTACACCTGCCTAATATCGCGTAGGGCCCCCGAGCACGCAGAAATGCCGCAAGATGACGTGGCATGGACTCGACTAATGTCTGGAGGTATGCATGAGGCAATTCACACCATGAATCCTGCAGGGCAGTCCNGGACTCGACTAATGTCTGGAGGTATGCATGAGGCAATTCACACCATGAATCCTGCAGGGCAGTCCACAAATCCAATATGCGCCTATTTGGAAAGGGTTGCACGTCTGTCACGTTTAATGATTCTCGTCAGTCGTCGTCTGTCCCATTCTTTCCGATCTTTTTCCGGCCGCAGCGATGTCAAAGATGTGATGTTTTACAGGATTCCCGATATTCACGGTACACTCGTGAAATGGTCGTACGCGAACATCCAAGTTTTATCGCTACCTCGGAGATGCTATGTCCCATCTCTCGTTCGCCAACTATAACACCACGTTCAAAATNGTACACTCGTGAAATGGTCGTACGCGAACATCCAAGTGTTATCGCTACCTCGGAGATGCTATGTCCCATCTCTCGTTCGCCGACTATAACACCACGTTCAAAATCACTTAAATCTTGATAACCTGCCATTGTAGCAGCAGTAACCGATCTAGCTGCCGACCGCATCGCGTTACTCTGATTGGTTCCATACCTCTGTTATTTGCATACGCACGCCTATAATAGTTTTTTTGGATCCTCAGTGTATTTACCAATGCGTAACGCGGGATATTTAGAGTGAAATTTCTCGACATGGTCAGTATCTCTTATGGCTAGACTATTGGATAAGGAAAATGGCGACACGGAGAATGGTTAATGTGTTGTATACACAGTTTGGCAGTTGAGAAAATTACTCGTTACAATGGAACATACGTACTGTTTCACGTATAAAAAATTACTATTGTAAAATAATTTCGGTACCTAGTAGTCCCATCCAACAGTCCATTTAAATAAATTTCACTGTGATGGACTTATCGAAATGTGTATAAGACTATACGTAAAATGTCTTTTTAATGATAAAGTTTGCCTGGAAAATTGCGTTGGGCCTAAACAACAAATCTGAAATAACAAATAGTGTTTAATGTTTTATTTTAGGAACACATGAACTTCCGTTTCCGCTAGTGAATTACAGTAAAGTGTTCGTACAAAAAAAAACTGTGTTATCTATATATTTATTCCGTAAAATGATAGAAATTGCCCATTTGATTAATTGGATAATTGCATTTAGGAATAATACTGTTTCTATATTGTTATGAGAAGTAAAAATAATTTGTCAGCTGAGCCTTGAATACAAAAAATATTTCTCTATTTACTAGCAGCCACGCGACATAACATCTCGGCCANCGCGACATAACCTCTCGGCCACTTCTACACTTGTAAAATAGACTCAAGATACATGAAAATAACGTCCGTGCTGTCGAACATGTATTGGTATAATTAGACGCATTTAATAATGTTCCACATGTATTATGACCTTTTATACGTTACGTACTACGTTTAAGAAGGGCGAATCCATAAAGTTTATGCCCGTTTGTAACAAATACGGCCACCATACTTCTCACCCGCCATGTTGAAACTGAGCTTCCCGATCGGGAAAGCAGTTTTCGACAACACATTAGCTGTCTAGTACTCTCAATCGTTTTCTCACGAGAATCTAGAAGTAATCTATAACTTAGAATACCAAACACCGGAAATATTACGAATATCGTTAATCTACGATCGGGAGCTGCGTCTTGAAAAACTTAGAATATACTCTGGTGCCTGTCTTGTTTCCGTAGTAAATCTGATTGCAGTAAATCTGATTGCAGTAAATTTTAGTAGTTGCTTTTGAAAATATTCAATACTTTCACAAAAATATATGCAGGTGCCTGCGAGCAGTCTTTCTGTTACTGAATGAATCCTTGCACTACATGTATAACTACTGGAAATAAGTATCGGCGAGTTACTTTCACAGTAAACAAATGCAGGATGATATTTTCGATCGCTTGCTGATGGTTCCGAACTTACAAATGAGTTTTGTCGCGAATCCCTCGTTATACATTTATTAATGAATTCCGCAATTTTAAACTCTCTGTTGGCTTACAAGTCACGTGGCTTATTGCCAATTAGTATGCGGACATCGCGTGGTCATTGTAATTAATAAATGGATCTCTTCTGATTGCCGCACCTGCGAGCGTTGCGTGCGATTTCCCTGCGTTAATTATTATAATCGCTTCCAGAGGACGAATTCTACCCTTAATGAATTTCAGTTGGAATAATCTGCAATTGAAACTGTCTGTGCTCATTATAATCTGCAGAAGCGATAACGCAACATCGCGTTTGAATTTCGAAACTGCGAGAGCTGGAAACTCGATACCAACCGGCCGGATTTATATAAAATCGCGAAGTAATTCGATAGCGGTAAATGTCACAATAAATGTTTTACCTCCGCCTCACTTGCGAAAGACATTAACAAACAAATACCAGCGCAATCTGCGACATCTCTTGTGAGCCTAATTGGCAAACATTCCCTGTGATTACTGTGCCCGTGAGACTTGTTGTTATTAGAAATAAAAATAATCCTTATTATATTGAGGCTATTTTTACAAAAAAAAATTATATAACCACCGGTAAACTGACGAGAAATGCGATAATCAGGTTTCTTTTGAGTTTAAAATATACTACTAAAAAAACGTTTTTCACCACGGGGATTTCCGATATATTAGGTTCATCATAGCACAAGAGAAAGTGCGGAGATGAAATTCACACTGTCTATGCAGAATACCACGCCAGACTTGACAAATGTATTTTTTGTAATGCGCTGACACTCTCAGCGAACATTCATCACGTGCAACCAATTACAAGTGGCGCAAAACATTTTTGAGTAGTGTATATGCACGTACAGTAGATCACGTTACTATTTTAAACGAAAAGGTATACTTCGTTAGCTTTACGCAAGCATTATGGCGTTCCGATACGATTTTCTCGTAACAGAATTGTTATGTGTGTCCCCCTCCCCCTCCGAAGACATTTTTTTTACTATGATATGGATAGTAATACTGTCACGTATTTATCAGTAATTTGGTGGGGCTACATATTTATAACACGAATCAAGGCGCCGATCGTTGTGTTTTTTTTGTGTGGTTGGTATTGACCTACTGACCAACACACCGCCGTTAAATAACCAGTCGTGCTCCCATGACAAAAATTTTAATAATAAATAAGGATGATATTTATTTTTAAAAGTAGACTGGTTTAACCGTGACAAAATGTGGACTATTCGTAGATATGCAACACGGAATTTGGGCGTTAGTCTCGACGAACTTGTAACATCATAAAATGCTGAGGAAAATGCTGTTGTTGAGGTAAAATGTGTGCTTTCAGCCGCAAACATTGGTGTACAAAAACAGCAAAAATACTTAAACGGGCAGACGAGAACAACCTCGTCTACGACGCCACAATTTATAGATAAATAGTTCAACCACGTATTATCACAGATATTTCCATGTTTGCATATCTCTGTCTAAATGCACTCTGCGAAAACATTTTATTTTACCATTTTTAGTACCCAATATTTACTGTGTTCTGGTAGTTAATCACAACTCTCAAAGCTGTACAGTGCTCTTAAATATCAGTTTAAAACACAGATTGTTTTATATATTTTCAACTTATTTTTCAAGACGTGCTCGCATACTTAGCTCACACATTCGTTGTACATTATCTCATTTATTATACCATCTATTACATATGTTCGTTTTTCGACGGATTTAATTTACCTCTAATTTGGAAATTAATGTTACTTTTGCTATTTTATAACTATGTAATTTTTACTCTCTCTATTGAAGATTACACTATTTTTCATTACGGTTTCTACTTTTATGATCAACTCGTGTTGAAGCGCTAGTTTCAGGACCCATATATTTGGCTTTTGGAGACGTGAAAGTTAACTTAAGTTTGATAATTTTGTTGTCCATTGTAATCAGCAGTGTCTGCCACCTTCAGTTTCGTGTTCATAATCCAGCGGTTTACAACATGCATTTTACATTTTGAACTTTCACACGTGTACAAGCTGCACTCTTTCAAGTTGAACCACAACGTGCACCTTCAAGGAAGTGTCGGAAGCTGTAAAAATTAATTTTGTGCTTCGAAATATTGATATTATTTGAACATAGGTAAAGGTATCCAGTATGCATACACATGTTAAGATTTCAAATACTTTTTAAACTACCTCCAAAAGAAAGATAGACGAATGAGATCACCTTCCTGTCAGTGTGCCTGTGTTGGTACGTTTATACTCGTATGTAATACGGGCACCCAAGTTTAAATATTTTCGATAGCAACACATGCTTATTTCCATAATTGTGGTTATTTGAAAGTTTGAGTATGCTAAGTAATGACTCAGCAAGGATACTATCGATTGTTATTAAACGTCGCTAGGTACTCCACTGTTATGTATACCAAAGTATTATTTTAATTTTAACAAAACCTTGTATGTTAGCAGTACCAAGCTGGGCATTTAATTAATTCGTTGGTTTTTTCCGCTATTTTGTAAAATACCCACACTTGGAATATAAAGCATTTTTAATGTACTTCAGAAACTATCGAAACGAATCCCAACAAATTATCGCATAAATATTACTATTTATGACATCATTCTACAGGAAAATTTAAAATGCTAATTTTTATTTTAAAAATAGTTTTTGTTTAAAAGTTTTACATTTCTTATATGTAGAATAATGAAAGAGATTTCAACCAAACTTGCTACACTAGCAGATTTTATTGTATGGAGTAAATACGCTAATTTATAACATATTTAGTGCATGATGACGAAAGATTTAAAAATTTAAACTTTATTAGTTCTGGCTTCATAACGTAACCAATTTCCATCGCATTTCGCTTGAAAACTGTATTTAGGAATGCCACCCAGAAACTTTGTAAAGTGGTTCTTGTTATGATTATTTTAATTGCGGTGTTATTATTGTAGTGTTGAATGCCGTATAATTGTGTACCTTTAAACCGATATAATTAAGACTCGGTGTTCTAATATATTTACTGTGTACTCTGAATTTTATAATACCTTCACTCGTCTGCCATTTTATAAGGTGCTGCCACGAAAAAAAATTATTAGTCTTACACCATATCAGAAGAATTAGAATACTGGACCAACTGACGTCAAATTAAGCTGAATATTCATTCCAAGACATGTTTTAAACACACGTGATCCTACTCTGTTAGCCTTTTAGTGCCTCATTAAAATGAGTTGTGTGTAATTGTTGTGGAAATTATGCAAACCAATTGCATCACTAAACGATAGTTATTCCTGAAAATGTCATTCAGGCAGATAGTCAGGCGGTTTGCAAAATTCCTTGTCTCGACAGCGACGTCCGTGGACGAACTTGATACCACTGTACAAATACCGCGTATAAAACTCATCTTTATTCATGCGCCACAAATAAACGAGGTTACCAAAGGAAAAAAAACAACAGGAAATAAGGGTTTTCGGTAGCTTTAGTGCTAACGAAGCTTGACAGGAATCTGCTACCGTCCAGTAAACATTATTCCAGGTACGAAAGTGAATATACAAAGTGGTAAACTTTTTTGTTTGGAATGGCTTAAAAAAAAAAAATGTGGTTCGGAGCTTAGTTCAGAGCTAGTTGTAATCACGTGATCTTGCCTGGACATTTTTCTGCACAACCATGTGACGTGAACCCAGACTTCAACTTTATTCCTTAGGATACGTTATACGTGCACTGTCCGTGGCGGTACAGTCACGAGAGCGCACGTGATGCAGCTGTAAAACCGCATCTTCTCGCCATTTGCCTCTTTTCTTTTGGCCTTCTCCTATGATTTAGCTACTCTCATTTTTCTCTTTACTTATCTTTTTTCTACATTTATCAGTCTTTTCTATTCTTCTTTATTTGTCACACTATTTTACTATATTATCTTTTATTATCTCGCCTATCTTTCACTTTTTTCTCTTGATTTCCCTCGATTCCAGTGTTTCTTGCTTTGTGACTCAAATTTCCTCTCTCCCCTCTCTTTGTCAGCCTGAAATATTTTATTTATTTCTGGCGTATAAACTTATTAATAATTGTTTTCTATTTTTTTCCTTAGTTGTTTACATCCACTTTGAATAGAAATTATAATTTCCAATTTCTATTTCAATATACTACAAAAATTACGCTACTCTATTGCAAAAGCAAGTTGAGGATAACTATACTCACTCTATTTCTCGACTTTTTACTGAAAGGGAATTCGGGGACTCAGTCGTTTCTCTATGTTTAATCGGGGCCGCGGTGTCTGAACGGTTAGCATGCTCACCTCCCACCAAGGCGAACCTGGTTCAGTCGCTGGCCGGTTCACTCCGGATTTTCGCAAGTGGGAATTTTGCAGGATTATGCCGCTGGTCCGTGGGTTTTCTCGAGGATCTCCCGTTTCCCCCGTCCTTTCGTTCAGGTGCTACTCCATTCTCACCTCACTTCGCCCTCATCGGCTCTCAAGACCTCGCTGTTAGGAGTAGCCCAAATCTCTACACTCACGCACTCATAGTTGACTCGTGTAAGCTCTGGTCCGATAGACAAAGCCTATATATCGTGGATAATAATGTGCAATTACGGTTCAAATGACAAAGAGATGAAGGGGCTTAGAAACAGTTTAAATAATTACAACTTTCATGTTTACGTTACCAACGGAATTACCATGCGTGAAGCTTATTTATTAAAAGGCTTCCAGTTTACAAATCTTACGCTAAGAAAATATGCATGTAAGCAAAGACAGGAATTTAGCATTNTATATTCCCACTGGGGAAATGCCTGCTGACCTGCTGACAAAGGGGGTATGTTTATTAAAACATTATAAATTTATGAGCAAGATAGGTATTGTGCCTATGTTATCCAAATAACTTGCTTATTTCGATAAGTGGGGGTGTTGGTATTCCGTAGTTGGTATCAAAATAAATACGTCTAGTGGCGCCATCTATATTGAACTGTAACTATGTATATGCTTAAAAGGAACAAATAAATCAGTCTGTTGCGGAAGCTTGACGTGTTTCTATCATTTATAACACGAATCAAGGCGCCGATCGTTGTGTGTGTTTTTGTGTGATTAGTATTGACCTACTGACCAACACACCGCAGTTAAATAACCGGTCGTGCTCCCGTGACAAAAATTGTAATAATAAATAAGGATGATATTTATTTTTAAAAGTAGACTGGTTTAACCGTGACAAAATGTGGGCTTTTCGTAGATCTGCAACACAGAATTTGGGCGTTATTCTCGACGAACTTGTAACATTATAAAATGCTGAGGAAAATGCTGTTGTTGAGGTAAAATGTGTGCTTTCAGCCGCAAACATTGGTGTACAAAAAACAGCAAAAATACTTGAACGGGCAGACGAGAACAACCTCGTCTACGACGCCATAATTTTAAGATAAATAGTTGAACCACGTATTATCATAGATATTTCCATGTTTGCACTCTGCGAAAACATTTTTTTCGCCATTTTTAGTACCTAATATTTACTGTGTTCTGCTAGTGAATCACAACTCTCAAATCACAGATTGTTATATATATTTTCAACTTATTTTTCAAGACGTGCTCGCATACTTAGCTCACACATTCGTTGTACATTATCTCATTTATTATACCATCTATTAGATATGTTCGTTTTTCGACGGATTTAATTTATCTCTAATTTGGAAATTAATGTTACTTTAGCTATTTTCAAACTATGAAATTTTTACTCACTCTATCGAAGATTACATTATTTTTTATTAAGGTTTCTACTATTATGATCAACTCGTGTTGAAGCGCTAGTTTCAGGACCCATATATTTGGCTTGGAAACGTGAAAGTTAACTTAGGTTTGATAATTTTGTTGTCCATTGTAATCAGCAGTGTCTGCCACCTTCAGTTTCGTGTTCATAATCCAGCGGTTTACAACATGCATTTTACATTTTGAACTTTCACACGTGTACAAGCTGCACTCTTTCAAGTTGAACCACAACGTGCACCTTCAAGGAAGTGTCGGAAGCTGTAAAAATTAATTTTGTGCTTCGAAATATTGATATTATTTGAACATAGGTAAAGGTATCCAGTATGCATACACATGTTAAGATTTCAAATACTTTTTAAACTACCTCCAAAAGAAAGATAGACGAATGAGATCACCTTCCTGTCAGTGTGCCTGTGTTGGTACGTTTATACTCGTATGTAATACGGGCACCCAAGTTTAAATATTTTCGATAGCAACACATGCTTATGCATATGCCATAATTGTGGTTATTTGAAAGTTTGAGTATGCTAAGTAATGACTCAGCAAGGATACTATCGATTGTTATTAAACGTCGCTAGGTACTCCACTGTTATGTTTACCAAAGTATTATTTTTATTTTAACAAAACCTTGTATGCTAGCAGTACCAAGCTGGGCATTTAATTAATTCGTTGGTTTTTTCCGCTATTTTGTAAAATACCCACACTTGGAATATAAAGCATTTTTATGTACTTCAGAAACTATCGAAACGAATCCCAACAAATTATCTCATAAATATTACTATTTATGACATCATTCTACAGGAAAATTTAAAATGCTAATTTTTATTTTTAAAATAGTTTTTGTTTAAAAGTTTTACATTTCTTATATGTAGAATAATGAAAGAGATTTCAACCAAACTTGCTACACTAGCAGATTTTATTGTATGGAGTAAATACGCTAATTTATAACATATTTAGTGCATGATGACGAAAGATTTAAAAATTTAAACTTTATTAGTTCTGGCTTCATAACGTAACCAATTTCCATCGCATTTCGCTTGAAAACTGTATTTTAGGAATGCCACCCAGAAACTTTGTAAAGTGGTTCTTGTTATGATTATTTTAATTGCGGTGTTATTATTGTAGTGTTGAATGCCGTATAATTGTGTAACTTTAAACCGATATAATTAAGACTCGGTGTTCTAATATATTTACTGTGTACTCTGAATTTTATAATATCTTCACTCGTCTGCCATTTTATAAGGTGCTGCCACGAAAAAAAAATTATTAGTCTTACACCATATCAGAAGAATTAGAATACTGGACCAACTGACGTCAAATTAAGCTGAATATTCATTCCAAGACATGTTTTAAACACACGTGATCCTACTCTGTTAGCCTTTTAGTGCCTCATTAAAATNTCTGAATATTCATTCCAAGACATGTTTTAAACACACGTGATCCTACTCTGTTAGCCTTTTAGTGCCTCATTAAAATGAGTTGTGTGTAATTGTTGTGGAAATTATGCAAACCAATTGCATCACTAAACGATAGTTATTCCTGAAAATGTCATTCAGGCAGATAGTCAGGCGGTTTGCAAAATTCCTTGTCTCGACAGCGACGTCCGTGGACGAACTTGATACCACTGTACAAATACCGCGTATAAAACTCATCTTTATTCATGCGCCACAAATAAACGAGGTTACCAAAGGAAAAAAAACAACAGGAAATAAGGGTTTTCGGTAGCTTTAGTGCTAACGAAGCTTGACAGGAATCTGCTACCGTCCANTGCCAGTGGAAAAAAAAAAACAACAGGAAATAAGGGTTTTCGGTAGCTTTAGTGCTAACGAAGCTTGACAGGAATCTGCTACCGTCCAGTAAACATTATTCCAGGTACGAAAGTGAATATACAAAGTGGTAAACTTTTTTGTTTGGAATGGCTTAAAAAAAAAAAAAAATGGTTCGGAGCTTAGTTCAGAGCTAGTTGTAATCACGTGGTCTTGCCTCGACATTTTTATGCACAACCATGTGACGTGAACCCAGACTTCAACTTTATTCCTTAGGATACGTTATACGTGCACTGTCCGTGGCGGTACAGTCACGAGAGCGCACGTGATGCAGCTGTAAAACCGCATCTTCTCGCCATTTGCCTCTTTTCTTTTGGCCTTCTCCTATGATTTAGCTACTTTCATTTTTCTCTTTGCTTATCTTTTTTCTACATTTATCAGTTTTTTCTATTCTTCTTTATTTGTCACACCATGTTCCTATGTTATCTTTTATTATCTCGCCTTTTTTTCACTTTTTTCTCTTGATTTCCTTCGATTCCAGTGCTTCTTGCTTTGTGACTCAAATTTTCTCTCCCCCCTCTCTTTGTCAGTCTGAAATATATTATTTATTTCTGGCGTATAAACTTATTAATAGTAATTTTCTATTTAATTTTTTTTCTTAGTTGCTTAGATCCGCTTTGAATATAAATTACAATTTCCAATTTCTATTTCAATATACTACAAAAAAATACGCTACTCTATTGCAAAAGCAAGTAGAGGATAACTGTACTCACTCTATTTCTCGACTTTTTACTGAAAGTGAATTCGGGGACTCAGTCGTTTCTCTAAGTTTAATCGGGGCCGCGGTGTCTGAACGGTTAGCTTGCTCGCCTCCCACCAATGCGAACCTGGTTCAGTCGCTGGCCGGTTCACTCCGGATTTTCGCAAGTGGGAATTTTGCCGGATGATGCCGCTGGTCCGTGGGTTTTCTCGAGGATCTCCCGTTTCTCCCGTCCTTTCGTTCAGGCGCTGCTCCATTCTCACCTCATTTCGCCCTCATCGGCTCTCAAGACCTCGCTGTTAGGAGTAGCCCAAATCTCTACACTCACTCACTCATAGTTGACTCGTGTGTGCTCTGGTCCGATAGAAAAAACCTATATATCGTGGATAATAATGTGCACTTAAGGTTCAAATGACAAAGAGATGAAGGGGCTTAGAAACAGTTTAAATAATTACATTTTTCATGTTTACCTTACCAACGGAATTACCATGCGTGAAGCTTATTTATTAAAAGGCTTCCAGTTTAGAAATCCTACGCTAAGAAAATATGCATGTAAGCAAATACAGGAATTTAGCATTTTGTATTTGGTTTCACAGTTTCGTAATATGTGTATATATATATTTACGAATTTCAATGTCAAACTCACTTCTACAGTCCAAGATAAGTGAATGACTTTTACAACGATGAATAATAATAAGTTGTAAAATAAAATATTAAGATATTTACATGCAGTCGGAAAGTATATGACGAGACGAGAAAATCCCGCTAAGGACTATTATAGAATTGGTTTCTCTATGACCTTTCATTTTCGGCTACTTCTGATCTCTTTCTATCTTCATTATCTCTCTTCTCACTCTTTGTCTCTCGGTTTTTCTTTCACTCATAGTTCCTTTTTTTTTTGTCTATCTTTTCCCTTGTATTAATTGGTTTTAATCTTACTCCCTTTGCCTATTTGTTCCTCTTTTTCCTGTCATTATTCGGTTTCAATTTTACTTTATTTCTTATTGTGCCTACCCCTATCCTTGTATCTTTCTATACCTTTGTCTCTTTCTTTGTTTATTTCGTCCTCCTTGTGTCTTCTCTCTTTTTTCCCCTCNCCTTGTATCTTTCTATACCTTTGTCTCTTTCTTTGTTTATTTCGTCCTCCTTGTGTCTTCTCTCTTTTTTCCCCTCCGACGCACACCCAGACGTTGGAGACGGGAACCAGATAATGTTCAAGTAGGCTCGTCTTCTACCAGGCCGGCTTTGTGCGCCGGTGGAGGTGCACACGCACATCGCAACTCCCCCGGGCGGCTTGTCAGGTTCCCGGAGGCGCCGCACGCAGCGCCACCATCGCCCGCTAATGAGACTAATTCACCGGGGTTATGGGATGCCTATTGGATCACACGGAGCCGCGCGGGCCACTGATTGGCCCCGCGGCAAGCGATCCGAGGGCTGCCGTAGCCACCGGAGACCAAAGACGAGGCCGGCTGGTTGTCATCCTCTGCACACATGCCACAAGCACGTTGGCCAACAGTNAGCCACCGGAGACCAAAGACGAGGCCGGCTGGTTGTCATCCTCTGCACACATGCCACAAGCACGTTGGCCAACAGTTACGTCGAAGTTTTGGCATTCCAACAGGCACGTACCTCTATGGAAATGCTCGTGTTTACGTAATTTGAATATGCACTTCTTGTCTTTAAACTCTGTCAGACGGAGTGTGCTAAAATTTAAAAATACGTATCTTGGCGAACGTTGTGCTAACCATGAATTTCAAAGTCTCGTATATTTTTACAGTTATGATGGCAAAAGCGTAATTCAATGCTGGGATTTGGTAACTGATTACTGCGCAGCTGAAATATTCTCTNTTACAGTTATGATGGCAAAAGCGTAATTCAATGCTGGGATTTGGTAACTGATTACTGCGCAGCTGAAATATTCTCTCTGCGGCAGTCTTTTTTACGTTGGATATTCCTGTGACGTCACGAAGTGTCTGCGAAAGCACGATAAAATTACATTCACTATTTCAATTTTAAGCTTTTCATTTTGACCTGCGATCTTTTATCTTAGTTGAGTTTTTTCTTTTTTTTAATTTTTCCCAAAATTATATTTTATTTATAGAATTTAATTGTTTTAAAAAAGAGATTCCTTATAATTATACTCTGTGACTTTAATGATTTATAATTGCAAGGTAATATCTTAAATAGATAACTTGTCAGTTAAAACAGAATTGACTACAGCTTCGGCTGGGGATCTGAAAGTCTTTGTTTATGTGTGTGCGTGGGCAGGGTAGTAATAAAAGATAGTCGATCACAGCATCCGAAGCGTTAACATCACTTTGTTCATTGTCTGGGTTTGCTACAGAATGGAAGCTTGGGATAAAACCCTTCACGACGAAAAGAAAAGTCGATAAAAAAAAATTCTATATAAATAGGTTGTTATAAGATTAACAAAGTTCACTGATCACAGACAGACGTAAAATAATTTATATTTGCATATTAGTAATCCAGTATTCTAAAAACAAGGGAAATGTATAGTAAAGTACAAATTAGACAACAACAAAAAATTGCAAATCTCCTGTAAATTGACTCACGACACAATTTATATTTACTACTCAAAAAAGGTTTTTACACCACCTGTAATTAGTTCGCTGTGACAGTCGTAGCATTACAAAAATACATTTGTCAAATCTGGCGAGGTATTCTGTATATACAGTGTGTATTTTCATTCCATACTTTCTGTTGGGGTATGATCAAACCTAATAACTCGTAAATCCTGGTGGTGTAAAAAATTTTTGTGTAGTGGATATTCAGGNCTGTTGGGGTATGATCAAACCTAATAACTCGTAAATCCTGGTGGTGTAAAAAATTTTTGTGTAGTGGATATTCAGGAAAACATCATTAACATGAACGAAAAATAAGCCGGAACACAAAAATATGAAACAGCGGACATGAAGATAAAAAAATGATGAATAATTATTGTTTTAAAATTCTTTTCTCTCTTGAAGGATTATTTTAAAACGGTTTGATATTTCGAGAGTAAAGCTAACCGTAAAATATTGTATAATTTTTAATATTGCAATCGTGATATTGCCTAAATTATTCAGAAAAAATTTGTCGTTCGTATTATATTCGCAACTAGACAATTTATCTCTAACATTCCGGGATACTAAAAGGTGCTAGAAACGGAAAAATAGAAGGTGCCAGGTCGCCAATGCATTGGCTTGCGTACAGATTTATTGAGGAACAAATAGTATCGCTACACCAGTCGTTCCTATTCACGAGAGTACCAAGTTGATTTTTTCCCTCCATTATCTGACCAGGTTTAGCAGGTGTTATGGTGAAGTATTNTTATTCACGAGAGTACCAAGTTGATTTTTTCCCTCCATTATCTGACCAGGTTTAGCAGGTGTTATGGTGAAGTATTGTGTGAAATGCATGATTTTCTGATGCGGTTCCATGTCATTTGTACATGTTACCTTATTTGTAAATGTAGCATAATCCCCTACGGCAGGGGTTCCCAAACTTAATCAGTTCGTGGCGCACTTACAGGTTTAGTATATTGTCCCGGCGGCCTGTGTACAATTACGTTAATCAGGCACAGAAATGAAAACGGCTGCTCAGTAACCAAAACAAAACTTTAGTTAAACCCCACAATGTGAGGTTTGTATGTGAGGATCAGATATTTATTCAAGTTAACATACAAGAATATATTAAAATTGACAGAGAAATATTAAAATACAGTAACAAATGGTGAGAACCTTCAGTGGCAAGTTAGTCAATGTGACGGGTGAGCTTGCTGATCTCCACACATTTTTTTCAAATCGCGGAATAAGGCTTGATACTGCTTCTCTCATTTCTTGCTCAACATTGATTTTTGAGCGATATTTGCTGTTTATTACAGCTACAGCTGAAAATCCGGCTTCGGATTAATATGACGTTGCAAAGGGAATGGTGATTTTACAGCTTTTGAACTTAAAGTTGGATATTCATTTTTGATCGATATCCAAACCTCAACTAAATCGGAACAAGCAAATTTCCTTTTCAGGCTGTTGTCGCAAGATAGTTCAATTAAACTCTCTTCTTCTAGCGAAGTGAATTATGGTGGAGCTTGAGCACGGAATGGATCTTGAATCCANATAGTTCAATTAAACTCTCTTCTTCTAGCGAAGTGAATTATGGTGGAGCTTGAGCACGGAATGGATCTTGAATCCACGCAAATTTATCGATATTATATTTCCCAGAGTATTTTGCAAACCAATCAGTGAGATTTGAAAGGTGTTCCGTGAAAAGGGACAGCAAGTCTTGTGAAACAACGACATTATTAGAGGTCACGTATTTGTGCAATTCAGGGAAACAATTTTGACTGCTATCCCCAGTGATTTTTCTTATCCACAACTGCAGCTTTTTTTTAAACGCTGCAACCTTCTCCAAAAGTTTCAAGATGTGCATGCTATTTCCTTGCAGAGACACATTCAAGGCATTCAGTTTGTCAAATATATCGCACAAATATGCCAATTTCAGCAAGAAGTCTGGTTCGGCAAAGTACCTGGAGTTTGCATGACCTTCCTCTTGAAGAAAAGTGAGAATTTATTTCCGTAACTCGAATGCACGGGATAAGACGTTGACACGTAAAAGCCATAGGAACTGCAGTAGTATAGCAGGGTCGTGTGTTCAGCTCCCATGTCCATGCATCGTTTTTTGTAAAACCTGGTTTTNATAGTTCAATTAAACTCTCTTCTTCTAGCGAAGTGAATTATGGTGGAGCTTGAGCACGGAATGGATCTTGAATCCATGCAAATTTATCGATATTATATTTCCCAGAGTATTTTGCAAACCAATCAATGAGATTTGAAAGGTGTTCCGTGAAAAGGGACAGCAAGTCTTGTGAAACAACGACATTATTAGAGGTCACGTATTTGTGCAATTCAGGGAAACAATTTTGACTGCTATCCCCAGTGATTTTTCTTATCCACAACTGCAGCTTTTTTTTTAAACGCTGCAAACTTCTCCAAAAGTTTCAAGATGTGCATGCTATTTCCTTGCAGAGACACATTCAAGGCATTCAGTTTGTCAAATATATCGCACAAATATGCCAATTTCAGCAAAAAGTCTGGTTCGGCAAAGTACCTGGAGTTTGCATGACCTTACTCTTGAAGAAAAGTGAGAATTTATTTCCGTAACTCGAATGCACGGGATAAGACGTTGACACGTAAAAGCCATTGGGAACTGCAGTAGTATAGCAGGGTCGTGTGTTCAGCTCCCATGTCCATGCATCGTTTTTTGTAAAACCTGGTTTTCAGTGGCGTAGTTTTTACGTAGTTTACTACGTCTACGACAAGTTCTAATACCAGGTTAAATTCAGAACTCATCGACCTCGATGCAAGTGCTTCCCCATGGATGATGCAATGGGTCCACATAGCATGCGGTGCTTTGCTGCGAATAAGCGCCTGTAATCCTCCATAGCGACCAGACATTGATCGAGCACCATCAGTACATACGCCGATGCACTTTTCCCAATCCAAATCATTTTCTTTTATAAATTTGTTAAGCGTCTCAAACAAGTCTTGAGCCTTTGTGCTTCCAATGATGCGTTTGCAGAACAGAAGGTCTTCAACGATAAAATTATCATCCAGAAAGCGCACATAACAAATAAGGTGTGCATCTTTGTTACTGTCAGTAGTCTCATCAAGTTGCAGACCAAATTCCTTGCATTTCATTTTCTCTGTTAATTGATCATTGAGCTGTGATGGATTCTTCGACTAATAGTGTTGTTGGATAAAGGTACCTATGAAATTAATTTTTCCCGCAGATTCTCCCGCCATAATATTAACCATGTCAAGAGCAGCCGGTAGAATAAGCTCTTCTGTAATGGTGTGAGGTTTTTTGCACTTTGCCACTCTGTATGCCATCTTGTTTACTTCTACTGAAGTAAAGCCAAAATCTAAATCGCTATCATCGTATTTACGATGTTTCAGTTTCTTAGCTCCCCCGCCGCTTGTCGACGCTTGATCACTCACTTGAATTGTTTACTTGCTTATTTAATAAAAATCTTTCCATTTTGCGAGTACGACTTTTACGAAAACGATTTCTACGAAAACACAAAGTGACACACTCAAACAAAGCAACCTCCTCTTATCTCGCCTGCATATGTTTTGTACTGAAGCGAGGCGACCGCGGACAGGCTTGTGTGGGTGATGCGCGGGAGCAGAGGGACGCCGATGTACGAACGTGAGCGCCGAACTGACACGACGCGACGCGACGGTATCTACTACCTGCCGGCGAACGCGGCGAGCGGTGCATGCAGCGCGAGTTGAATATTTTATTCTGTACCTACCCGCGAATATAAATGATTTTATGTTCCGGAAAAGAGAAAACAGGAATGCCTCGCGGCTCCCCTGTCCACCNACCATGCAAAAGTACAGCCATAAAAATTCTTAATGTTTAAAGAAATACGCACTGATTAAAAAAAATATATTTTTTTTATGTATACCTGTAAGGGGTACGATGTTAAATGCTACTGCAGGAAAATACTAAGCCGCGAAACAGTATTATTCTAATGTAAGCTATTTCAGCATTTTCAGCACGCTTCCCTTTATATTCAATACTTAACGGAAGCAAAGTTAAGCAAAACACGGGTAATCGTGCAGTACGGGTCATGTGAACATTCACATAGAAAATTAGTCTCTATCGTTGTTGAAGGCCGTTCACGGTTAAATGAGTACTTTTGAAATAAACCTTAGAAAAACGCCAGTGTCGGTATCTGTATATATTTTAACAAGTTCACTGAGTGGCATGCGTCCAGTAATGTTGGTAACAACAAAAGGAAAGTATTTCCATGTTTTAACGCTGAATTAAAAGTGCTATGTAAACATTTGTGAATACAGAAATTATTTATATGGCTTTCTGTTTTTTAACGCATATAAGTGTTAGAATAATCACATTTATAAAATATTTACTTTTATAATAATTTCTTAGTTTCGTTTGACCGAAGCATGAATAAAGTGATCAAGCTCGTGACAATGTTAATTTTACATATCGCAGAAAAAATACGCATTGTGCATGCAATTAGATCTTAAGTAGGGCTTTCAAAAATGCTCGGTTTACCGCGAACAGCATGTATTGTCACATTTTCGCGATATTCACCCTTTCTCCGTAAGTTTTCAGAAGTTATACTCTATTTGCGGCGTCTTCTTCTTAATCCGAGGTTTAATCACTAGCCCATACAGAAGAGGAAAATTTCAGACAAGTAATCCTAAAAAGTGCTCGTTACGAAAAAAAAATTATTATTTTATAGTTGTACAAAACACCGTTCATCTTATACGTACTCTTTTCTGTCATAAAAAATTTAGATCGCATAGTTTTCCATAATGGCACGTCAAAATCACAATTGTATTGTTTTTTGGGACATACAAACAAACGAAATCATTTACGGACAATGTCACAGGGTGACGGAAATATATCTTAATTCATTTATAAGTCTGCTCAGCAGAAATTATTTTACAAAAAAAAACTGGTTTCAACATATTAAAACATGCAAGCATTTCTGCGAAAACATCGTGAAATAACCAATGTTATCGTATTTATTTATGAGTTATCTCATTTCAGTAGGTTAGTTCGTTTTTAGTATTAGCGCACCCGAAAAACAGTAAAACTGATATTGGGACAGCCCATTGTGTAAAAAAACATATCTAAAATGTTTTTATGCGAGGAAATAGTACTTGTAATTAATATATACATGATAAGCAACATTTAATACAAATAAAAAATACAGTTTTCTTGACAATTTGTTTTTCTCTTTAAATGTAAAATGTATAATATAAATTACAACAAATTTTAAGATGCACAAAAAATTGTGATAAACAACTGAAATTTACTGTAGAATATTTCTGCATAAAAAATGGTATCTATAAATATTATAAAACTCAATGTCTCTCTGTCTGCCTGTTAGTGCGCTTATCACTCGAGAACTATGTATTCGCTTAACGTGTTTTTTTAAATTCATAGCTCTGTTCTCTGGCCAGGTTTTAGTATATATTTTGTTACGTGAAGTAACATACTAAGGAATAAGCAGTGACAATAATATTGAATGAAGTCGGAAAAAAGTTTGCCGCCAGCGCGCTTTCTTGCAATACGCTGTCTAAACCGTTAAATATGGAAGAATACCATGTAGTAAAGAATTGTGTAGAATTAAAAGACTTAAAATAAACTTCGTAGCAGCATATATCTATGCATAACAGATAAATACTAATAAGCGTTATTACCATTTAATTTACAAGCAACATTCAATGACGAAGTTTTTCACCTTGCACTCATTGAAATTGAAAAGCAAGTGCAGACATTGTCAGGAAAAAGTATAAAAAGCATGGGCCTACCAATACCAGATAACATAGTAGATTCAACCGTTAACAATGACTACATCAGGGAAACTTAATATAATAGATTAGAATTGCATACCAGATTACTGGATATTGATTTACTTTAATTGCAAATTTCACATAGACAATTTCATCAACAAGGCACAACCGCACTTCACACTTTGCACTTTCCATTCTAGTTTGGTCCCCCTCTTGCAGTATCTGCATCGCTCCTACAATGCTGATAATATGGGAAAATTGCTCGTTTGGTCATATACGCTATCAACTGAAGCCTTTATTGATGTTTTGATCGTTACGTATTTAGTAAATGACAAAAGACCTGCAGTGTTTAGCTTATTTCCACTCTTCCTCTTCCTCAATTTTTCAGCTTTTGCCCATCTGAAGTCTTTTAGAGGCTAACATTTCTCAGATGCCTTATCAAAATATCTTCTGTTCTGAAGAAAAGCATTATCCACACACATGTCAATTATCTGTGAAAACATTGAGAGATACCGTCTATGGCTTCTAAGTTCTGTTCTATAAAGTGCAATCAACATGTCTGAGAGGTCAACGTCTCCATAAAGGTAAAACATGGTTGCCACTCATCTGGGAAACCTGCAAAACAGGGAAATGCCAGGGAATTTGAAAACTATCAGGGAAATCAGGGAAATGTTAGGGGATTTCGAACAAGTTAGCTAAATGTCAGAGAATTCTGTGAAATAATTATATCATCAATCGTGCACCGTTGTCAGAATCGTTTGAAATCGTTTTGATGATTGTGAACAAAATGCTTGGGCATTTTTCTTTCAAATTTATTTAGGGATTAATTTTGTAAGACCAGAGAAGTAAAAAAATGACGGCAAAAGGTCAGGGAAGAAATATATTTTTGTCTGGAAATCAAGGAAATGTCAAGGAATTCCAATGGAAAAATGTGGCCAACCTGTATTATACTTCTTGACAATGTGAGGGCATGGGACATCAACTTTCTTCAGAGGACCTGCAGAAATTTCTTGTTCTTGTCTACCTGCTGGAATTGCTTTGTAGTTTCCATTTCCGCCCCCCTTTTTTTGCTGTCTTCTTTCTCCTCTCCGTGCGTTTTACAACACCTAGAGGTTCAGCTTCACAGAAGGTGCTTGTAATCTAACCACATAATAGTACACATTTTTCTTTCGTTTCACACTCGTAATTCATAGTTATTCCGTGGTTATTATCCATCATAAGGCAGCCTTTTAGCCAATTTTGCTTGATTGTTTCAAGGCTTAATATTCCATATTTTTCTCTCAGAAAATAGAGAAGGTCCATTGTAGTGAAAGAGTTTTTAAAATACACAAAAGCGCACTGCTTTTTTTTGACAGAACTGCAAATAGCAATTACTGAATTTGCGCCAAGACCCAAAAACTCTTCGGAGAGTAAAAATTCATATTGTCGGAATGTGTCATCCCCTCTGTAGAGGATGAAGTCGTATATCATACTTGAAACCCGAGCTCTCACAAAAAATTTAAATCCCCACTTTCGAGGTTTNCTCTCACAAAAAATTTAAATCCCCACTTTCGAGGTTTACTTTTTGTATAATGTCGTATACTGCCCGTTCGAATGTCCTTATAAGGTATCATCATCTCGTCAATACTGTATTCTTCCTCCTCTTGCACATTGGAGAAATTCCTTTGGATAATGTCCACTGCAGGATAAATGTTGAAATGTTGATCGTCATCTTGATTACCATTATTTTAAAAATACAAATNCTTTTTTTTGACAGAACTGCAAATAGCAATTACTGAATTTGCGCCAAGACCCAAAAACTCTTCGGAGAGTAAAAATTCATATTGTCGGAATGTGTCATCCCCTCTGTAGAGGATGAAGTCGTATATCATACTTGAAACCCGAGCTCTCACAAAAAATTTAAATCCCCACTTTCGAGGTTTACTTTTTGTATAATGTCGTATACTGCCCGTTCGAATGTCCTTATAAGGTATCATCATCTCGTCAATACTGTATTCGTCCTCCTCTTGCACATTGGAGAAATTCCTTCGGATAATGTCCACTGCAGGATAAATGTTGAAATGTTGATCGTCATCTTGATTACCATTATTTTAAAAATACAAATTTATCCGTATTGCATCAAATTCAGAGGCATCACTGAAGCAATTGGTTCGTATCTGTATCTCTTAGACGAATAGTCTGTATATGCATATAACTATCTCCATTACTATTTAAATCTCAAAAAATTCTTCATTTCTGTTTCTGAAACATTAATAGATTTATCTGTTCTCTGAAAACTTTAAATGCTAGTTTGTTCAGCAATAAGCTCCGAAACATTATCAGTAAAAAAAAAATCCTGGAAATATATCAAACGGTAGCGATCGACTTCAGGTTGTAGATTTATGTAACACAGTGCAAAAAAGTTCTTTTCTCCACAAAAAAGAAGCTTCATCTTGACATTCCTTCAGAATTTGGAAAGCCTTCCGTACTCTGTTATAACCTTTGACACCTGTAGTAACTGAAGTATAATTTTTGTTACTCCGGATGAATCTAGTCTGTTGTGGAATAATTTTTGAAGCCATAATACATTTTTTTAGGAGACTTAACAGATCCTGTAGTTTGGGATTTCGATATTAGGCAGGTGTACCAGTTTTTTTGGCTCTTCAGTGTATATATCTTGTTTATTAATTTTACTTACTTTGTGCCGTGAAAAATTTATTAGTGACAAAAATTGTATAATATCATTTTGAAAGTGTTTTTAAGTATTTGAGGTTAATTTTTGAAGTATTTAATTATGTTCTTTAATCAAACCTTTATTAATTGTACTTAATGTCTTTCTTCGGTAATTTTATCGTTATCCTACTTAAATAAATTATTTTCATTCGTAATAAAAATTTATTTTAGTCACGCCAAAGAAGCATAACTTCTAACCCGCGTACATAAATACACGCACCCATGTTTTTTTTTAAATGTTGGCTACCTTTGAGGTTAACCAAAACGGTACCGAACCTGAGAAAACAAATTTGAGAGGTACCTTTTTTCTTAGTATGGTTAAAATAATATCCTATATTTTTTTAATGTACCAGGGGACGAAAGGCAACAGGGTGAAGTTCTCCTTAGTGAAGCCGGTAGGGTTGGGACCCAGTTTCTCCCGAATGAAAACGAGATACGTTAACACATGGCCTGACACAATCGGCAATTCAAACTTAACTGGGATTGAAGGCATCGTTGAGTTAAGTTGAGAGATTTGGGCGGCTCTTAACAACGAGGTCTTGAGAGCCGATGAGGGTGAAGTGAGGTGAAAATGGAGCAGTGCCGGAATGCAAGGGTGGGGAGAACGGGAGACCCCAGAGAAAACATACCGACCAGCGGAAACGTTCGGCAGGATTACCACTTGCGAAAACCGGGAGTGACGCAGCTAGGGATTGAACTCGATTCACCTTGGAGGGAGGCGAGCAGTCTAATCACTCAGCCACCGTGGCCCCTTGAAGTATCGTGATTGTAGTAATTTAACGACGACGTCGGTTGTCTTCGCGGGTAGAGAGAGAATGTTCCGGCATGGTCGTGCGGTTGTGAAATCTGCGCAGTGTGTGATGCTGTCATCATGCCATCGCTTTAAATAGCCAGTTAACGTAGGCCGCATGCGGAAAGGTNTGCACATGCTGGAAGTGGTGGAGGTTTCGAAGCCGCTGCGTCCTGGTCCATTGTGAGTGAGAGGAGCCTTGAAGATGATTGGACGTCGCATATCGGCGAGGGTTGATAACCCCCCTCCCCTCGCTGAACGCTGAATACCCCTCCGCGCGATGAATAATATCTCCCAAGTCGATTCGACAACCCCTATCCTGCTCGCCCTCGGTCATCGCTGACCTGCTCTGTGGCAGTCGTAATCCTGACCACAGTCCCTCCCTTATCCTTCCTAACCACAGCTCCTCCGACCAGAGCTGCGCCGCTGCGTCTGTGGTGATGGAGTCTGATATGCTTCTCAGCCTGCCTTCACGACTTCCCGTATGATGCCACCGCAGAGTTTTGGTGAAAAACATGGGAGGGCGGGGCCGAGGTGGTGTCAAACTCTCACGTCCTCATGTCTGGAACTTATTCTCGAGTGAGTTGCATTATATATGTCGTATGCTTGGTTAGGGCAGGACATAATATACTATGAAGGAGAGTATTTATGTAGACATTCCCTTTCGGTGTAAAAATAATACCCCTATACGGACTTGACGCA
The DNA here is from genome assembly GCA_002778355.1 of Clitarchus hookeri. NCBI lineage: Eukaryota > Metazoa > Arthropoda > Insecta > Phasmatodea > Phasmatidae > Clitarchus > Clitarchus hookeri. The sequence goes on along the minus strand of NQII01000545.1, from coordinate 718,010 downwards.
TACGATCGTGTTTCCCTGACATTTTTTATGTTCCCAAATTTTAATGAATTAAAAATATACGAATTTACACTTGAAATTTATTTTTCTCAGCTTTCCAAAAATTCTTTCTAAATACCTCCCAAAATTTTGTCAAACATTCTTATAAAATTTAAAAAAAAATTTGCAACTATAACTTGTCACTCAATTCGCATTACGAATCTAGTCCGAAAATATATCTTGTTTTAAAACAGCATTACAACATTTTAAAATCAGCCTTGTTAAAAAATTAGTCAAAGAAGATATTATTCACAGCGGTAAAACGATGATATAAACTTCGATGGTGGCTGGAATTTATTGCCCAAAGTTATGGGCTGGCTAGAAAATTAAGGATACATAAACAATATAAAGGTGGCCATACACGTTACGGTTTGCCTGCACAAGGAAAGAGCTCACATATGCGAGAGAAAATGGCGGAACCCCCTTCCTCTTATAATTAACAGGTAGAAATATTTTTTATTCCTTTCTGGCTATTCGATTCTCGTAAAATAGTAGTGCGAGCTTACATTTTGTAGGTGGTCTGCAAGCTAAAATTATAATGAAAAAAAATGTAATGTTTACACCCTTTTGAGACGCAGCTAGTTGCTAGGGCAAACTAGAACGAGTAAGGACTCGGCATAGAAACCATCCCGGCATTCACGTGGAGTGATTAAAAAAATAAAGAAATTTTGGCCGAATGAGTCAAGAATTGAACCCGGACCTCCCTGAACATGGATATTCCCTGGTGTTGACTTGTGCGTGAAGATATAATTTGTGTTTACTATCCTATGATTCATAGTTGGCCTGTGTGAGAAATAAAACAAGCTGTTGGAGCGACAAGCCTCCCGTGTCCTCCCCATTGATCTCCAGCGGTCAGTGCGCTAGGGCAAAGTCTAACTCAGCACCTGGTGCAGCGCGGGTGGACGTGTGCGCGAGCTCAGATTACGGCTGCACGTGTCTCTGGTTTACTTCTATAATGGGACTCGTATCCACTTCTGTAAGTATGATAGACGCATTAAAAAGCCATTAAGACAAACACAGTCTTTCCTGCAAGTTGGGAAATTTCGGGGAGGGTACGTGGTTGACATTTGATAAAGTGGAGAACGTACCATTTTTTTCTTATTTCTTGGTTCCACAGCATCACAAATTATATTTGATTTCACCGGAAATAGTACAAATTTTAAATTTTATTTTATTATACAAAAAAAACATAGATGGAGTTTGAACCAGCATTTATTTACAAACAAAAATTTGTGCATCAGTCTATTTTCTAGCATTCGAAAGGGATAAACATAACTCTACAATCTCATGACCTCCGTAATGAACTGGTTGCAATATGCTGTAGTTTTTTCGCACTTGTGAATTATTTCTCTATATGTCTCGACGGGGTTGAAGGGTGGTGATTGAGAGCTAAATGTGCGTGTCTCTGCTGGAATTTTCATTGTGGTATAAATCTGCATAGTGGAATATTATTTCGGGAATAAAACTGTCTTTTAGTGTGCGTAATTCATAAAGAGTTAATACTATTGGCACCTGCTGGAGTAGAGGCAGCACATATATATACACAAGTTCGCATGTTACTTTTCATTCGGCTCAAGTCACGTAGCAGTGTGGTGGTACTGTAGAGAGGGAGGGCGGGAATTTTTTTTTTTTACCGTGGATCAGATATATCTCTTAATGAAGCGAGCGCACGCGAATGTATGAAAATACAGCAATTTTGTTTGCCGAAGGTAACAGTTGTTTGTGATTTTGTACATTGTGGTGGGCGTGGCTTTACGCTAGCGTCTTCTGACGGTATATAATTNGCAAAACTTACTATACATACATTATTTGCGTGTGTAAAGAGCTAGAAATATCGCTGCACGTGGAGTAACCATACGGATATTTTTTTCCCGTTGCCTAAATTTCCTAGCTTATACTGATTTTAAACTTGGGAGGAAATGTTTTTTAATGATGAGCATCTATGCCTCGGTGAGGGGGAATGCATGGGATCATTCCCTGTCCATATCGCTTTCCGCGGAGGAAGCGAAGCGGTTTTAATTCTGTGTTAGGGTTTTTAGAGTCATGCTTAGTTTATAGAAAGCTGCATCATGAATCCGTATACGACACGTAATTTTTTCCAACACGAATTTTAAATAAAATGTTTTTCTAAAGGGGGCAAGCATGTTGTTTATAGTGTTAGACGGGAAGGGGCACTCGATGATTGACTTTCGTAATTTTTTTCCCCGAATCACTCTCTTTTAATTTCCATTTTGAGGTTTTATAGTATTTTTGATATTTCGCCTTTCGATTCGAATACCTTTTCGTTGAATGGGGTCGGTTTTGCAAAGCTGCGTTCGAGCCATACATTAATTTTTTTTAGTGGCGTGATTATGTGGAGAGCCAGCAGTGAAGATTACCCCCATTCGGTCTAAAAATGTGCAAATATCCTTCAAATACCCGCTCTCGTTGTGGAAGCATAAGTATTTAGACGGTTATGGAATGCAGTTTGGTCCTCCACGAAACCATTGTCATTAACCAACCCAGCTTCTGCCACGATTCTTGGGCGTGATGGTCGCCGGCACGATGGTGGATGCTCATCCCGAACTCTTGGTTTTGTGGGAAGTACACTCGTATGCTACAGTGAAGGAGACTGCACATGGCGGATTTTGGCAGGTGAAGGTCCAACAGCGACGCAGGTTTTTGCATGCCTCTGCAAGTATTCGCGCCTGGCGAATGCCATGCCAGTGTTTCCACACTTATATGCCACTCTATTTGCATTATTCGAATATCCATACTTTTTTGTCTTCAAGCCCATTTGGTAAATGCAAACGAAGTGTTACACTAGTGACACGGGTATTGAGGTAACGCCATGGCAAGTTAGACCGATGGTAAATATATAATTTAAAAAAAACCGAAGTTAAGTACCGCACTTAATGAGGCATTCCTCTAGAGACCAGCTGGCCCAAACCGATACTCCAAATTTGAGCATATTTGTAATTTCGCGGGAAAATATTTGCGTAATACGTGCACATTTGATAATTAACTGTGACCTGATGTGATTAAATATCTAAATTTACCGGTCAGAATGCTCAAAGACGAGAGGTGACAGAGCGATCTGTCTCCTCTGGCATCAGATGAGAAACTGCGCCGAGGCCGCCGTTCGTCATCATTGGGAGCTACCTTTAGCGCGGGGGAGGTACAGGCTCTTGTCCTCCCACTGGGTTATCATTATGAACCATCATTTTAGTTAGGGAGAGGCCCCCCCCCCCCGGCTGAATATCCTTCAAATTGTAGTACCCGCGGCGGAGCTAGCGAGTATTTATTCCCTGTCGACCAGGTTTCCCCGGTGGACAGGTTACCAACATGTTCACCTCACCCCCCCTCCAGCCGAAGGTTATTGTGCTGGTTGTGCTGTAAAAGGGGGGGGGGGAGCAGCGAACTCCCGCCTGTTGTTAAATAAAATACCAGAATTTTCAATATTGCAGGTATTGCAATTTCTCCACCAATAAGTCCACGAGTGAACTCAATGGTTGTTAAGTTGTTAAAAATATTTTAAGTGGACTGTAAGTGTCAAATTAGTTTTGGAGTTATGGTACGTCGTGAGGGCGTGGCTTGGGAAAAGGTATGGATAGTTAAAGTAAGTTGTTCCTTAAACTATTACTGATGGTAACTGGTATTCTCAGGCGTGACTAAAAGGTTCTGTTGACTAGAAATCAAATTTTTTAAATGTTTTAAAAGCATTTGTTGTTTCTGATAAGAAAGTAAATTGTTTGCAGTTACGTTTTTCTCATGTGTGAGTGTTACTCTGGCGAGCGATTGAAAGGTGGTAAAAAATTCGTGGTTTTAAAACGATTTGCGTTTGCAAAAAAGCGCTGAGGGCGTGTAATTTGGAGTGTAAAACAGTTTAACAAGTTATGTGCTTAATATTTAATTGATAAAAGCTGCAAATTTGCTGAAGAAAGCTTGAAAAACGAGCTGGAAATTGTAGTTTTTAGTTTTACGTGATAGGAGGTCTCCGATTGGCCGAGAGGTCTCGCGGTAGGCGCGGTTACTATCTGCTACTCAAGCGATTGCAGCACTGTCGTATTCTTACGTGAAACACATTTTATAAGTAAAAAATTGAATCGGGAAAATTAAAAACTTTTGATTCGGGCTATAATGCAACTAAAATGACTTCTTTTAATATATAAAGAGTAGAGAAGAACTTTTTGCTAGATAATTTGTCCCATTTATAGGATAGAAATTAATTTTAAAATCTGGAAATTCTAGATTTAGTCTGATTGCAATGAACTATTTTTCTGTTTAAGAAGTTTTTAAAACATTTACTAGTGAATTGGTGCTCAGTAAAATTAATTTAGGATCTATATTTTAGTGAGTGAAACAGTTATTTGCTTGCAGAGTGCAGAAATAATTATTTAATTACAAACAAAGTGATGCAATCAGTTCATTTTGATTAAAATTCGCGTTTGCGTCGCTCGTCAGAGTTTGTATTTATGTTCAAAATACCAGGAATTTTCCGGAACAGCTAAGCGAGGGGAAAGTTAGTGTTTTCTGAAGCCTTGAGCCAGTTTAAAGTCGCAGAACATACTGAACGCCTCCAGGAGAAGCCAGAATTTTTTTTGTGGGTTAGTGAGTGTTTGACTTTTGGCAATGTAAGGTCGGAAGTGTGCCACGATAGCTGCGAAGTTGGACTCAGAAAAAAACCGCATGGGCGTGTTCATGTCCTGGAATGTCTCTCCGAGTCCTCTCGGCACACTTAGGAGTGTGGATTGATTGGCTGGTATTGTTGTTGCTTGGGTGGGTATGGCAAAGTATTGTTTTGTTGTTTCCTGCGATAATAGTGGTAGAGTGGGAACTGTGTTAGGTTGTTGAAAGCCTATAGACGCCTAAGTGTATGAAAGGCTACGTGACAGATTTTTTGCGTCTGGGATTTGTTGGTAGTTAGCCAGGTTATGAGCCGGCACTGAAACAAGATTGGATGATTGTTGCTGTACTGCTTTGATTTTTTCAGCTTGTGCGTGGCGTTTTCGAACAAGTTCTAGGTACTTTGGGCAAAGTTTTGATCGTGCTGTGTGGGTGCCTCGACAGTTACGACAGATCGGGGTCTGGGATAGGCTGACACAGGCGGCCTGGGGTTGTGACACGGCGCAGTGTTGGCAGACTGGTCTCATTTGGCAATACTTGCGGGTATGATCTAGTGCCGAGCAATTGCGACACTGGGAAACGTCTTGCGGCCTTTTCTGGTAGATGCGAGGATGAAACACAGTCATGTTTATTCTGGTGACTTTCTCCAGGGGCGGAAGTGTTCTAATTTGCGCGGCCATCACGCAGAAAAAGCGCTGCGGCTGCAAAGTGAATTTGTTGGGATCTGAGGGATCTCAATTTTTTTAGTGGAATTGGTCAATATTAGGTATTTTGTGACCGCGGTCTTTGAGATCTCTTTTGATGCCATTTTTTCTGGTGCTAGGCGCTAAGTCAAACACCACTTTTTGGGGTTTTGTCGTCTGTGATGATGTAGGTGAAGTACTGTATGCGGTTCGTTTGCAGCATGCTTTCGGCTTTCGAGTGAAGATACTGATTAGTCGTTACAATGTGAATGTGACAGCTGTTTCGGGTGATGTGGAAGGTGTAGCCGGTTTTGACAGTGGAGCCTAGCATGGCCACCAGTAATGAGTATTGTGCGGTGTCAGGTACGACAAGACGGAAATTGTGTGTTTTTTCCCGGTTTGTTGGCAGTGACACGCGGCTGTGTTGGTGGCTTGTAGGCTGCTTGAAGGGCCATGTGCTGTTTGGGAAGTCTCATCTGGGACTTCCCGCAGAGTACTGTACCCGCTTGAAACCGGTGTGGGCTGCGGCGCCACTAACGGCGACTGGCGGAGGCGTTTTTTAACGTGTTACTTGTAGAGGCAGAGGCCGCTCCTCCACGTCCGTAGAGTTCGGCTCGCAGTTGCTGTGCTGTCGCTATGCTGTGCCGAGGGTTAACATTGTTCCCAATATATGCTTTCCCCACACTGGCATGCTCTGGCGGACAATGCTGAAATCAAGAGTGGTAGTGTTAAGAGATTAAGCGACGTTGAATAATTGGTCGGACTAAAGTGGTCGGGTGAGGAGTAACAGAATAAATACTCAATTTCAGTGGTACTTCAATTTTAAAATGAAAAATGTTTTTTAATCGGTCTGAAGGTTTTAATACAAAAAATATCGATTTAATACATTTTGCATTTAGGTATACCGGTGATTGGAAAAAAAGTTTTTTAAATAGGATGAAATATTACATGTTTTTAATGCCTATAAAACAAATGTGTTTGCAGTCAGCTCACTTCGCGTCTGAACCAAGAGAGTGGGCGGGTGCCGACATCTCGTCTTGTAGTGAAATCGAGAAATGAACCCCATCTATGTGTTGAAATAAGAATACAATATGGAGTGCGCCGACAGCATCATCTATACTTTAAAAACATAAACAAATATGGCAGCTCACCTGGCACACACACACACACACACACACACGTTAACACAAGCAATAAACGAAAAAACACTATACAGTTTGAGGTATTGTTAAATCGGGGCAGATTGTAACAAAGTTAAATCAGTCATACAGCCAACCCCACAACACACAATTACCGAAAAACTCCTGTGTGACTAATACCATGTAGCAAACGAAATATCGTCTGAAGTTTATCGTAATACAAGACCTTTATTTCATCAAAGAAAAGTACGATGGTGACATGTTAAAAATATTAGTGGGATAAATATTGGTTCACATATTAAAATAATCATAGTCGGAGCCACTGAAAAATGGTTCTTCATGAGTTTCCTGTGAAAGACTTGGGGCAAATTCTGTGTAAACCTGGTGGTACCTTGGAGGAAGGTACTCCAAGAGTTCTACTTGGTCGTTGATCTTAGTGGATTCAGGCTTTTATGCTAGTATTTTTTTTTTGCTCTTCTATTCGTGCTTTTTTAATACTAATGAGGTAGTACATTTCCAAACCATTTCGTAGTGTAACTCCAAGCCTCGCTCAAAGCCGATTCATGGTATAGTATTAGTGGTTCGCCGCTTCCCGCTTACTACCACGCACCACACGCCAACATGCAAACCGACACTCAAACGGGATAATGGCTTTGGTTCAGCCTTCGGCATGAATTAATTCACTGATCACAAATCCAGTCAACAAACTGTTCGAAACCACTTTGTTCAGAAATGCCTGTTATCGTCAACCTTAAACTGCATAATAATAGAATATTATGAATACAGAAGAGAAGTACAGCAACCCAACTCGAAAAATTGCCTTTCTTGCTAGCAACAAGGCGTGACGCCGTTCACCAAACAGCGCCTGGGGATCAACATGCCAGTCGGCAGCCCAATCTATAAAGAAAATTTCGCAGCATGCAGTAAACAGTCAGAAACAATTCCCATTTCTAGAACCTCGGACACCCAATAAACGAATAGGTACGTTCATATAAAAGTAAACTCCAGTTTCTTATGTTTCTATATATTTACCTCTCTTATGTGGCATAACCAGAAACAGTAATAATTAACACTTCTGGCTCAAACTTAACCGCCTAGCAACCCGGCGCGCACGCTCCGACTTTGCGGGATTGCTTATTAATAAGGCGTGAACCAATATGCCAGTGTTGTTCTGCTGCGTTAGTGCAAGCGGTACATATTCTTATACAGTGCTAGTGCAAACAATGCAAACTCATATACAGTGCTAGTGCAAGCAATGCACATTATTCTACCGTACTAGTGCAAAGAAAAGCACATTCTTCTACTGTGGTATTGCAAAGCAAAGCATATTATTCTACCGTGGTATTGCAAACAAAATCATATTCTTCGACTGTGCTAGTGTAAGCAAAGCATATTTTTCAACTGTGATAGTACAAGCAAAGCATATTCTTCCACTGTGATAGTGCAAGCAAAGCATATTCTTCCACTGTGCTAGTGCAAGCAAAGCATATTCTTCCACTGTGCTAGTGCAAGCAAAGCATATTCTTCCAGTGTGATAGTGCAAGCAAAGCATATTCTTCCACTGTGATAGTGCAAGCAAAGCATATTCTTCCAGTGTGATAGTGCAAACAAAGCATATTCTTCCACTGTGATAGTGCAAGCAAAGCATATTCTTCCACTGTGCTAGTGCAAGCAAAGCATATTATTCCACTGTGTTAGTGCAAGAAAAGCATATTCTTCAACTGTTGGCTAGCTTGATGCAAAATAAATCTGGTGTGTGTAGTAGCTAGTTTTTGTGCAATTGTTTCCGGAAGCAGAAATCATTGTTTCCAACATGAAAGAGTCCTATTCTTGACGCATTTTGGTGTCTTTCTCTCTTCTGGGCACACTTGAAGTTGAGGACATGTTCTTCACTAACAGGTATCGTAATATCAAACAGCACTGCCGATCCGTTGGAAGGAAGGCATTTTCTTACTTTTAACCATAACATCTCCAGTTTCTTTTACACAGAATATTCAGCTTTTCGTTTCATTATTATTACAGAGACTGGAGAAATTCCCAAAAGTTCTAGTGCTTAATCTATTTGAGCTGATCATTACATTTGCTGTGATATTTATATTTGTGTTTAAGTTTTAACACACGCACACAAAAACAAGGCGACTTGTTCTGTTGAAGTTAGGAATAGTGACCTTCCTGACTGTTTTCACATCTGTAAGTATTTGTCATGTTTTATTCTGATCTTAAATGCGTAATATAATATATCATATCACATTAGTGAAACCGGTTTAGCGGGCACAGACAACATGTGGTACTCCTGCTTGTAAAGACTCTCATATGGATATATATTTGTACCAACAAAATTCGACCAAAGCGCAAAACAACAAATCTTTTTTTTATAATTTAGGCTGCGAAATTGCAAGATACATTAGTATTTAGTAATTAATTTGTACGAGTCGAGGCTCGTACATTTTCATCACACCCGTGGTGTGTGTATTGAAACACCAGGGGTGTGATCCCCCATCCTAGCATGGTGAACAATAATATAAAAGGAACCTACCACTCACCATCACCTCGCCCTACCGGTGGTACGATTTTACCTCCACCAACACACGAGGATTCCAAACAGGACCATTGTAGGGATGGCACACAACAGAGACTTGGTCATGCTTAGCTTCTATAGACTCGTGGTGCCATAGTCCTTTCCAGGAAATGGTGACTGGTACCACCTCGACTTCTGACACTCCACACTGCTTTTTCACCTTGTGCATCAGGTCTTCATTGCACCTGTTATTCTTCCTCTCCTGAGTGAAGGGCCACTCCATCCCCTTGGACTGCACCACCTGTGCATCCAGAACATAAGCCACATCATCTTCGGGCCAACTCACCCCCAAATCGGGCTTACGGACACCATCAGAAGTCTGATACCTAGGCTCTCGCCTGACTGTAGCCGCGTTCCTCAAGCCTTTCCACCACGACACGGACCACCTGATCGTGTCGTGTGACCCTGGTCTCGTGGGTCCTAGGGCACTGCTGGACCACGTGATATGTGGTCTCAGTTTCCCTACACCCCGCACGACACTTAGGGAAAGCACCTGTCGCACCTCGCCTCCCTCTGGAGGTTCTCACAGCAGACGGGATGCTGTTACTTATTATATGGAGGTACAACAGGTAGTCGGAGGAAGGAATTCCTCCGGCTCTCTGGGCAATCCATGCCGTGGACAGACGACACGAGCCCGCTGACTCTAAGTCAGCTCTATCGACTGAGCCGGCCCACTTGGCCCGCCAGAAGCTATTAACTTTCGATGGAGTGTCCAGCATCAGGCCTCCCACAGTGGCGACAGATCTCGCCCACTCCACCCTCCTGGAGAATAGAGGCATGCCGCCAACTTACGGGCAGGGGAATACTCAGACTTCAGAATGTTTTTGAGCCTTCCAATATCCAGACAGGCACCGATCGCGCAAGCCATAGTATGCCAAGTACCCCTGCCGCCCACGCAGCATGCATAAACACCAGAGTAGTGTCAATGGGGTAACCTCAACCATCGATGCACAGCCGCCCTCATAATCACGTCACATGCCCTGAGAATCCCTACCGTCACCCTGGCAAACGACAACTGGTAAGCCATAGATGGCAGCACAAAAGTCCTCAGAGCTCCATACGTTGGTATGGCTTCAGAGGAGCGGCTGTTATTCTTCTAAGCGGTTCTTCAACCTGTTGCTTAAAGGCCTTGGCCCCAGTGGCTGTAAACTGTATGCCAAGATACTTGAATGTGTTGTCGATTTCGAGAGGAGTGAGGTACTCACCCTCGACTTTGCACAAGGGCTCCGTGAGGACCTTATACTGCCTCTCATGTGCCACCGCTACCATTGCCAGGGTGGAGGACTTAGTTGGTGACAAGGCCTAGCCAAAACGAGTCAATGCCATGCATAACCTATCCAAGTTGTACTGAAGTCCCACTCGTTACCAGGCCAATAGGACCACATCATAGGCGAAGGCAAGCCTCGAGATAGTACAGTCTTCCAATGGAAAAGAAAAGAGGGATCTGCATCTCTCATTGCCTCATCTATGGCCAGATTGAAAAAGACAGGGGAGAGTGGATCCCCCTGCCTCACTCCCTGGTTGACTGGAACATTGTTGCGCACTTGTCCATGCACCTACAAGGAGGTTTTACCCTCCAAATACAGGTTCCAGATGCGCCTAAACACAATGTACGGCAGACAGCGCGCCCCCAGGACGTCCAAAAGAGGGGTATGACCCACAGTGTCGAACGCCTTCCGGACGTCGAGGATCGCCATAAACACCGGGTTAATCTTTGACGTATAGGCGTGCAATATCCCGCCAACAACGAGATATTCTCGGCCAGGCCATCTTTATTGACAAAGGCTCTCTGCGCTGGAGAGATCTTGAACCCCACCTGTATTCTTTTGCTCAGGACCTTGTGAAAGTGCCGGAGGACCACATACGCGATAGATATCGGTCTGAAATCTGCAGCGACTGTAAGCTGGGAGACGTTCGGTATGAGAATGGTCCGCGCTTCCCTCATCCAGTGATGGACAGCTTCAGCTAGCAAGAAGAAGTTAAAAACGAAATACTCGATCGAATAGGGTACACTAGCCCCATTCCTTGGTGTTAATCCCGTCAGGTCCCGGGGCTGAGCTCCCATTCAGCCTACTCTTAGCAATTTCCTCCTCGGTAACATTACGACCTATGTTATGTGGATTCTCACTATATTCTGCGGTCTCTTCCTCCTCAAGCGGCTGACCTGAGGAGAAGAGATCCGCCCACCAGTCCGATGTACCGGGAGGGTACTCGCAAACTCCCTTATTGCCCCTCTCGAGGACCCTCTCCACCACTCTAGCTCGGTTCCTTTGCCAGAGATGTTGGAATGAGGCATACTCTTGCCTCCTGGCCTCCGTCCTGGTTCCGGCCAGAGGGCGTTGAGTGGTCCTCGGGGTCGGATCCGCCATCTTCCTTACTTTCAGGACCTTTCGGAACCACACATACACTTCCTCAGAAGATGACTTTTCTTCAACTGCAGCATCAACCGCCCTCATCAGATGATCGAGATGGTATGCCTCATGGTCTGCATCCGCCAGCTCAGCACTCAGAACTAGTAATCTCTCACTCAGCGAGGGCTCTGATATACCAGCCTCCATCCCTTCCGGAACCTCAACACCACCATGTCTAGGGATGTGGGTGATTACCATCGTCCATATTTTCGTGAGTGGGGACAGATGGTCACCAAACTCCGCCCGCTTGATCTTATCCATACAGATCTTATACCGTTCCGACTTCCTTTGACTCTTGATCATGCTTATTGCGGCGCATCATCGCATACAATTCTTGATTCACGAACCGTGTATTTGGAGGGAGAAACAATTCCTCCCTTGCCAAAATACGCAGTTCCTCATCTGTCCAGAGGGCCCTAGATGTTGCGGGCCCTCGCAACCCTGCATTGTATTGCGCAAGGTGAGCACTACGCTCGTGGAGGGATTTACCCCCCTTCGAGCAGTAGACTATATCGCACCATCGGCAGAGAAACATGATGGTAATTCTAAAACCAAGGACACAAACAAAAGATTAAAAGTGGACGTCTTAGCCTCAGTCAGAGGGCTGAGGATACAATTCAGCAAGTTAAAATAAGTTCAAGGAACGTCTAAAACTGGGAACCAGGTCTCAGCTACGTGTGGCTTATTCGCAACTGTCACTCTCAAACAATCTGGCCGCAACACACTGGTCTCTGGTATCAGCAATCCCAAAGCAACAGAGAGCGTACGGTCACCACACGTACCCGGTGGTCGCCAAGAGGAGGCGCCTGGACATATTTCAGAAAGGTCTCTTTGGGACCTTTCTGACTGTTTAATAAACAATTATGTGGTGGTTTAAAACCCAGAGTTGTGTCAGAAACATCAGATTTTTAGCAGAGCCAAAATAAGGCGTAAGAGTATTTGCAATATCAGGACTCTGACTGTATATGTTTATAAGAATGTTGAAGTGTGTTTCTACTAATGCATCGTGGTGCAATGTCAATGAACGTGTTATTGTTGAATTTATAGGTTATTAGTGAGCTTTTAAACGATTTTTCATTATTAACCCTCTTTTCCAAAATTATAAGTAAAAATTGTTAGAATTACATCTATTTATAGCTACAGTTATCTAATTTTTTCAAAGTAAGTAGAAACTCCTACATGACTTAAATCACCTGTTAGTTTTAATATTTTAATGTTTTACTGTTGAGATACGTCAGTGAATCCAATATTACGGTTATTAGCTTTATAGTAACCAATTTTTTTATTTATTATGTGATTACGGTTTTTAAAAAAGGAAATTGTATTCTCAGGAGTCTACGCTATTGAAAAAATATATTTTTATTATTAACCTGGCTTGCTACATCTGAGAACTAATATCACTCATTGTAGCACTTGTCTGTTCTTGGCAGTTGAGTATTTCCAATTTCATCTCTGCACGTCCCATCATCCAGATGCACATTATATACAAAGGCACTAGCTTGGAGCTGCCACGGTAAAATCCCCTGCAATCAGGATCAATAAGATGAATCGTGCTCACACGTCGTTCTTCTCTCTGGATATTAGAATACATCCATGGTAAAGCCGATTGGAATCAAGCCTTGGATTTGAATGACTGCGTCCTCTATAACTCATTGTCATTTAACATCACGCCACCTAAACGGTTCCCCATTTCCATTGACTTTCCGCCATTGTAGAGGTCCTTGGAACAACGCTACAAAATTGTAGAATCGTTCTTAATTCAAAACATTAAATTAAATTTGAATTTCCTTTCCAGTTGAACGAACAAGAACATACCAGTCACGAAGAATATGTATTTCCTTACCTGCTGCCTTATGTTTGTGCTTTATCATTGCATGAACTTCATCACAATCCATATAAGTTTGGTCACGCACAGGCATAAAAGCTATTCATTAGGCATTACTGTCGCATTTTTTCTCTCTCTATTTTCATATTAAATATAAATGAAGTATTATAGTTAATGTATAAAATATAAGTAAAATTTCCGTTCAGTATAAACTAAGGTAGTTGCAAGTAAACACTTATATAAAACGATTGTGATATATTTAATAAACAACGAAGCACGTCATACACGGGGTTATTTCTAAAAGGTTAGATTCAGAAAGTGTTACGGAACCGCGAATATTTTATAAACGGTCTAAAGGCTGTTCACGGTAAAGTGAGCACTTTCGAAAGTCCTGCCTAACACCTGCTAGGATACACATTGTGTATCATTCCACCAAATGTGCAATTAACACTGCCACGAGCCTGATCAGTTTATTCATGCATCGGTCAAGTGCAACTAAAATTATTAGCAAAGTAAAAATCTTATTAATTGACTAATTATTGCACTTACACGCACTATAAAAACACAAAGTAGAATAAATAATTTTAATATCCACAAATGTTTACTTAATACTTTTAATTCAACGGTCAGAAGTGGAACTACTTTCCCTCAGTCAGTGTGCCCGTTAAAATATATGCAGGTAGGGGCAGTGACATTTCTCAAAAGTTGATTTAAAAAGTGCTCACTGTACCGTGAGCAGCTTTTTACCTCATATTTAGTCCATGGTTGAAGGGCCTTCGGGCAGCGTTCACGGGGCCAGGCCGGTATGACGTCGCGAGGGGGTCGTCGCGGCGCTCGGGCCCGCTCGGCGGTGTTCGGTTGGTCTCGGTCCGGGCGCGGGGGTGCGCGCGTACTCCCCCGCCACCCTCCGCCCACGCGGTGCGTCGCGACGACACGTCAGTTTCACGTCGTAGCTGCCGCGCGACGCGCGTTCCGGGGTTAACGTCGCGCGACTGGCGGCTTCCGTTTCTCCTCCCCGCAGGGTTTCGCCCGCGCCGTCGGAGAAATGTGAGTTGCGTGCCGGCCGTCCTTCTGGGGAAACATACGTTCGTAGTTCACAAAAAAAAAGTACTTTTACTGAGTAGCATCGCATCGTGTCTTCTTTGTTTATTCTCTGTGTCGGTGAACGTTGCCTGTGCCATATTTAGTTGAATCCAGATAAGATAGTAATCCGTTGTTCATTCGTGAAACACAGTATATCGCCGATTTCTTCAATAATTACGTGTGCATACCGACCCCTTGTGAAATACAAGAAAATTTTAATGTGACTCCGTCAGTTTACAATTGTGCCTCGGAAGAATAACAAAACCCCCACAGCTGAATGAATGATCGACGATTTAAGTGACCACAGTGTTTCATGCGCGCGTGTTTGGACTGAAAGAATTTTTATACATTTTGGAACGCGAGAACTTGCTTGTAACATCAACGTGAGGCAACAACTCTTTACTTTTTTTATTAATCTAAAGGTAAGAACTGTTATCGTATTATTCACTGTTTTATGCATTTCATTCCGTTATTTTTTTCGAAGGTTTTGAAAGACTATTAGCATTCTTATTTCACTCGACAAACCTCTTTAAGACAGTGTATACTAACCTGTTGAAATAAATACCTTCAGTTATTCAAAAGTATTAACGTTGTGAGTTTTGTAGTGGAATCAATAATGAAATATGATTTATAAAGAGGACTCGACTAGAGTCGTCAGAAGTCTAACTTCTGTGGGGCTCAAACATCCTTCAGTTACTGTCATATGAGACACTGAAACTTATATGATATCTCACTGACAGCAATACAAGTTACCCATGAAAATAATAGTATAAGTTGATGTAAAGTGTATTCCGACAACACGTTATTCTGTAGACAAGTTGGTATTCTTAATTTATTACGCATCTCTATGGTAGCTATTATTTAAAAAAACCATAAATAATGGTGTATGTGCAGTGATAATTATCTCCTGTGGGACGTTTCCCTTTGTGACATGTTTTTTTTGTGTGTAAAAACAACTCTAAACACCTTGTAGCCAACAATTGCGGCTCTAATATTTATCAAATAACAAATAAATTTTTGCAAATAGCAAATAGTTCACACAAGCCTAAGGATCAAATTAAGGGTGTTGAATGAATATATGATTATTAGCAAAGGTTGTTTCAGATTTTAACGCAAATTGATTTCAAGAAAATTTCGGCAGCTACGTATTAAGGAATGCGTTTCTTCCGAAAAAATTTTAAGATTTTTTTTTGTTGGAGACGTTTTAGGAAGCTTAACGTTTTCTCAAAAAATTCCACAATTTCGGTTCATTTGTCAGGTCAATCAGATCTGTGATATCTGTGGCAAGGTTGATCGTGGAGAAGCGACGAGAAACTATTTCGTCATGGCCACAGTGTGTAACAGCAGTGAATTAATTCATGTTAAAACGGTCAACTTAAAGTAAAAATCGACTTANTAATGTTAAAACGGTCAACTTAAAGTAAAAATCGACTTAAATTTTTGTAACGTTCCAAACTATTGACGATCGGTTGTCACAATGCATTTCCATCAGAATTTGAGTACTGATAAGCTTCNTGGCAAGGTTGATCGTGGAGAAGCGACGAGAAACTATTTCGTCATGGCCACAGTGTGTAACAGCAGTGAATTAATTCATGTTAAAACGGTCAACTTAAAGTAAAAATCGACTTAAATGTTTGTAACGTTCCAAACTATTGACGATCGGTTGTCACAATGCATTTCCATCAGAATTTGAGTACTGATAAGCTTCNTTTTGTAACGTTCCAAACTATTGACGATCGGTTGTCACAATGCATTTCCATCAGAATTTGAGTACTGATAAGCTTCCTAATATTGCTATCGTGTATCTGACTTCAAAACTGGTAAGATTATTGTATTAACTTGGCAGAAAAATAAATAAATATATAATTAAGTTTACAGGTGAACAGAAAAGTCCTGAAGCTGGTCAAATTAAGCTATCCTCGAATAGTTATGAGGAATTCTCAATCTAAAAAACACTATTTGAATTTATAAATAGTGTTAGAAGTTGAGATTAATATTCAGGAAACAAATTAGGTTTCTTGGTTTAGTTGATATGAAATTTAATGCAGACGGTTTAAGGTATTTCTCAGTAAGTCATATACGTTAAGAAAACATGACATTTTTGGTTTTTGCAGTGTACGTGAAAATGAGATATAAAACGGACAGAGAGAATGAATGTGAAATTTCGAATTTGAATCACAGAAACACCCCGGCAGAGAAACAGAGGAGGTCGTTACGTAACTCCACGTAAGGGGCGCAGATTAACCAGAGCCTTCGGTTACTGGGATTAAAGTAGAATATCGGATCCGCCAGAACACTGCTAGTCCTGCCAATTACTAGGAATTACCGTCGCGTTTAACTGCCCTGTAGTAAAAAGTGGTTTTTTATTTCGCTAAACGAAATATGATGAGTCGCGAGCCAACTTTATTTTTTGCTACGGATAGAGAGTTACTTTATTGACCTCTTTAATTCGATACTGTGTGAAAATATTATTTTACGATTAATTTTGACTTGACTCATTTGTATCTTCTGCCTTGAGCTTAGCACGTCCTAGTATACTCCATAGATAAATTTTTAATGTGAAATAGTCCCTTAGTACATGCTACTGCTTGTCACTGCATTTATGGGAACAGTTACGTGTATAGAATCAGCGAGTTATGCACCCACGTATATGTATTTAAACGTACATCAAATACTTTACACAAACCATTAGATGAACACTAAAATTTTCATTGTATTAAGTAATACGTAATGTCGATAATCCCGAAAAATTATTTTACAAAATTTACGTTTTAATGATTATTCCATAATTTTTTTTACAGAATAACACGTGTACATAAAAGTTAAAGCCTAAAAACGCCATACAATCAATTCAAAAGCTGTACATCAAATACGCCTACCGGTTCTAGTATCGGCAAATTTACTTAGCGTTTGTCGGTAAATGTTTCGAAGAACAGTGTGCATGTTATGTCACTAAGAAATAAAACTTCATTTTTCAAAAATAATTTTCAACTTTCATACAAAACGAAGTCACAGTTTGAAAGTTTAAAAATTTTAGTTTGCATTGCATGACTACAATAGTACTGTTCAGTTCAGTTCAGTTGAAAAAAGCCCAAGATATTAAAATTACATTTATCGTAAAACCATTAACAAACATATACAAAAATTTATCTTCAATATTTTGAGAGTAACTCATCGCCAGTAACTACAAGGAATCGACAGCTGTCTTATCGCTGATTTCTAACAGCTGAGAAAACAAACAATAAAGTTGCTTATTCTGCAGCATGCTAACGTGTCCATTCTTTTCCTTCTCAAAACGGGACACTAGTCAGTTTTCATTTGAGAGTAGGTATATTGAAAAAAAAAACATGTTATCAGGATTAATATTTTTTATATATTTTTCAGAAGAGCAAATTTCCTTTAATGTATTAGGCAATGCTTTTAATTAGGGNTTTATATATTTTTCAGAAGAGCAAATTTCCTTTAATGTATTAGGCAATGCTTTTAATTAGGGGTAAAATTCCTGGCAGGTTTTTTTAATATTCACCTTTGTGATCAACATCGCTTTAAGTACTGAAACTTGCAGTTGGGTCTTTTCAGCAGCCCACAATTTGTTCATGAGCGAGAACACACGCTTTACTCGTGCATTTGTACCAGACAGACAAAGGATATATTCAACAATTATGCGAATGTACGTATGATTGAGATTATTGTTGGCGAAGTGTTTAAATAGCTGTACCCAACGATTTTCTGTTGAAGCATTAAACGTATTCCATTCTGAAAACTTTTGCGGCGTAATGTATTTTAAAATAAGTGAATTTTCATTTATTATTTCTGTGTCTGACGTCTGAGAGAGACTGAGTGTCTTTTTTTTATATATGGATATTTCGTTTGTAAGTTAATATTAAACGTACATTTGCGTTTAGGTATCGCGATTCACAAAAACACTTTCAGAAAATCGAGCTCGTAAGTAGGTATAAGTAGACAGACTCATGTACTTACACTGGAGAACAATTGACGAATAATGCGTGCGTCGGTGAGTCGCGCTTGCGGGGCAGGAGGGAGAGAAACACACCGCCCACCCGCGCGTCTCGAAAAAAATACGAGCGAGAAGTCATTTGACAACCACGAATAAAGCAGCATTCAGACGTCCATTTGTATGGTAAATTTACAATTTTGAAATGATTTTTATGATTAGTAAATCAATATTTTCGCTAGTTTGATAAAAACGGGACATTTGGGTGTCCCGAAGCTTTCATCGGGGACAACGGGACAGAGTGCTGAAAAACGGGACTGTCCCGTTCAAAACGGGACGTAATGTCACGGTGAGCATGCTGTACGTGAACGAATCTATTCGGGATAAGATGTTCAAGGATTAGACTAATCCAGTGGTTGGAGTTAATTACTTCAAATCCAGAGTAAGTTTACTTAACTTTGTATATGACTGACGAATCAGAAACACGCACGAACAATCCGTAAAAGGAAAATAAGTATAAATTAGATTAAGTCGCTGGTGTGGCTGCTTCACGGTAAATTTCGAAAAAAATATTTGAAAAAAATAAAACTATTCATAAAGGGTGTGCATTACAACGTCAATAACGCAGGAGTACTCCCGCTTAAAACCAGTATCAATGACACCAGCTAGTTTTAAAAGGGGCTACTGAATCTCATTGGCGGTCGTAATCCAGCCAATGAGTTTTCTCGGGGTATTGCCATTTTCCGCATCCTTGCATTCTTTCGTTTCATTCTTACCTTCAGTCTTTAAGCGCCGCCCGAATCTGTCCTGTTTACGTAAATTTAGACTGTTAGAGCATGTTAGAGAGTTGGTTGGCGCCTGTTATATATACAATCCCGAGCTGTCAAATACTACGCCGTGTTGCGTAGTAGTTAAGGTGAATTTCGCGTGTTAATTCACCACTACGATCTAGTAGCAGCCATTTATTTCCATTGAAGCCATGTTTACTTGTTTCGCTGATTAGGAGGTACATTTTATCTATATTGGTTTTTTAGTGAGTTTAATAATGCTGGCAATAAACTAGTAAATTTAGAACCGTATTAGAAAATGTATGTGTGTATGTATGTATATATATATATATATATATATATATATATATATATATACACATACACACACGTCGACTAGGAAAACTTAGGAATTTGTTCACATAAGCAAGAAAAATTACATATAAACCATAACACTGGCTAGTTTATTCTTCTGTTTTCCTCCGTTATAAATTCGAATTATTAAATTATACTTCATAATCCAACGATTGCTGCCATGTTTCTGCGCCTTCAGAAATACGCACAATTGATCCACATGATAGAACTAAACGCCAAAGAAAATCGGTGTGGAATCCCGGAAGATTTACGGTCACCTGCCTTCCTGTGGATTGCGTCCAGACGATCTGCCTCTTAGGTGCGTCAAGACTTGCAGCCATACCTCGCACTGTAACCGCGTCGCGTTCCTATCCAGACGTTATTGCGTAATTTGCACGCGTATCCCCGGACTGCAGGCGAACGGGGCACGCAGCGTTCCATTGCAGGTCGGTATCCCCCCCCCCCC
>NQII01000545.1:617844-698084 GCA_002778355.1 Clitarchus hookeri | reverse complement strand
CCGACACATCATATGATCAAACGCGCTCAGATTGCAGTAAAGTGTGGACGTCTATAGAAGCCCGACGGGTATTATTCGTTTGTCTGCGAGTACTCAGTTTTACAAAGTAGTGCCCTCTGGTGTTACTTCTGAATTGGATGAGTTTATACATACAAGAAAGAATATTTAATACTATATTAACTTGTGTATGTTCTTTTAGTGCTTTAGTGAGAGCCTGGCATACTTCAGGGACAATTACACCTATTGGACTGTTTGGAAATCTTGTAGAGGTATTGCAAAACACTGTGTGAATTACCGTTCGCCAGAAAACACTCGGTCATTTTAACCTACTTTCAGAAGGAAAGAAAGACTTGTGAGATCACTTTCCTGTATGTGCGTGTCCCCCCTAAACATGTTTGAATGCGCTAACAGAATTTCACTCAAAAATCTGGTACAAATATTATACCTAGTAATATCAGACTTTCATAGTTTTCGACAAAGGGCGCTTGCTTTAAAAATTGCGGCTACAAAAATAATTAGGGTGAGGTGATATCTCGGGAACCATTCAGCCAAATTTAATAAAAAAAATTTCTTTTGCATTGCTTCATGTAAGTATTGAATTTAGATGCGAATGTTGTTGGTCCGCCATTTTGGAATATTGCACCACGTAAAAAATAATGTCTCGAAAACTGCTTGACACATTCTCGCCAAATTTGGCAAGTAATACTATAGCAGGCGATGTAAACGTATGCAATTTAAATTGATTATGCGTTTATTTCCAAAATGGAGGTAATACTATTATTTTAGGTTTATTTGGTATAGCTAACACACTATTCTACAAATTTCGACCGAATTTTGTAAGCTAAAAGTATCTATTACAACCATCATAAATGCCAACACATAGCCACTTTTGTCCGCCATTTTGTAAGATATCGCCACATAACTTAATGAAGTTTCATGTCATACCGGGAAACGATTCGCCGACTTCTACCAAATTTTGGAAACAAGTAGGACTGCGGCAGGTGATATAAACGGGTATGTTTTACGTATTCAGCAATTATTTTCAAAACGGTGGCCATGTAAACATTTTACTTTAGTATGTTATATCTACGACACTACAAAACAAATTTCACCTTAACTTAGTATGCTAGCAGAACCTATTACAACCATCAAATGTGTCTATACCGAGACTCATTTTCCCGACATTTTGTAAGATATTCTCAGATAAAAAAATAAAGTTTTTGAGTGATATCTCAGGAAACAAAGAACCGATCCCCATAAAATTTGGCGAAACAGTCTTACTGTGGTAGGCCATGTCAATCTGTGTGTTTTACGTGCGGCAGGCACTTATTTTCAGAATGGTGGCTATAACAAAACTTTAAACTTAGTGTTCTATACCTACGTAATTATGAGACCTGTTTAACTTAACTTTGTTTACTGTACGACAATCATCGAATGTGCTAATACATAACCTTTCTGTCCTCAATTTATGAATATCATCACATGAAGAAAATTTAGGTTTTATGACATATGTTGAGGACAAATCAACCGATTCCCATCAAAACTTGTTAGTGCTACAGCGTGGTATGTCAAATAACATGTTTAGGTGCGGTAGGCTTTTTTTTAATGGCTTTAATATAAATAATTTCGATTATGCTATATCCATTAAAAAATTCAACAAAATTAACCAAATCTTTTACACCAACCGAAATCATTAGAAGCATAATTTATGTATACAGAGATCCTCTTTTGCCGGTCTTTATGCAAAATAGTGCCAGGCTAGAAAATTGAACATTTTACCCTATTTTCGGAACAAATCAACTAATGTCCACCACATTTTACACGCAATAAGTGCTACATAAGTAAACTTAAGTTTACTTATATAGACATTGATTTAAAAAATGGCGACCGTATAAATATTTTGATCATCTTATACAGAACCCTTGTTGGCGATTTTTTAAGGTAGCTCTAAACAATAAAATAAAGTTTTTATGACATATCTCTGGGAACAATCAACCGATTTACACCAAATTCTTCATACAAGCAGCGCTATGGTAGACCATGTAAACTTAGGTGTTTTAAGTGGCTCAGACATTTATTTTCGAAATGATGGCCTTGCGAATATTTGAGGTTAGTAAACATCATTGAAATATTATACTGATTACATCGAAGGTTATGCTCCGAATCCTACCTCCGTAATGAATGTTATTGCTTGTTTGCTTATGATACGAGGGTTTTTGGTCTCGAGTCATGAGTAAGGCATGCATGTATTTATAATTGTCTCACCACTGTTGCATAAGTTTCTGGTTTTCTCTCTAATGATGTTAATATCAAGAGGATATCATGGTCCACCTACCATCCAAGATTTTAAGAATTTAATTAATAATTATTCGTGCTCATGTGGAGGTGAGTAGGCTCATTAGTTATATCGATAACTTCTTGTTTGAACCAAGATAGCTTTCAAGTACTTGGTGCCATTTTCTGCTACCTTAGCCTCCATTAAATTGATCAAGTGTTTGAAGTATGTAGATGACATTCTGGTAAAAGTTTTGTATAGTCCTCTAATATTTTGAAATGTCATACCACTCGTCAAGTTTGAATCACCATACTCATTTGTAAAGGCTGTTCACGGTAACGTGAGCACCGTTGAAATCAACCATCGATAAAAATCACTGACTGCGACCAGATAAACGCTACAGTGCACTATGGCATGCGCCCTTCCATTTCAGTTGACTGCACGTGTAGAAACTAGTTCTACAACTTGACGTTTTGTTGCGAGTGAAATGTTTACGTTTATGGCCACTAAAGTTATTATTTCTTGTTTCGTACTCTTCAGAACAAGAATTCGTAAGGTGGCAAAACATTTACTTTCATTAAAAATTTCAGCGCTTCGCATGGATGGTACATGAATAAAGTGATCAGGCCTATAATGTCGTTAATTTTCCATAAGGCGGAAGTATACAACGTACGAAGAAGAGTATATCATAAGCAGGGCTTTTAATAATCCTCAGTTAACCGCGAACATTTAATACGTGTGTTTCCGTGTCATTTTTAATGCGCAGTGACAACAAGTACCAGCTGCCGCAGTCGTATTGGTTGTGAACCGCAGTCTTGAGCTGGTGGAACGCCGGTAGGGTGCAGGTTACGAACTCTGGTGTGGGCTGAGAAATTTACTTCGTAACCGCATGGCGTAACCTTGCCCCGTTTTAACCTTGGTACGCGGCGCAGTCACAGGACGTGCCTCGACGCGCGTGTGTTTGTGCACGTTTAGAGTTTCTGTGCGCGGTCATTGAACCAAATGAAATGCAAATTGTTCTAATATTGTAAAGAGATTCCTCCGATATTCCTACGCTTTGAAAAGTAGGAAAATACTGAAATAATTTTTACAACAAGCATTCTCACGAAATATAGACCGCTAAAAATCTCGCGTGTTCAAATGAATGATAGTTTGGGATTCGCGAAATTCGGAAATATACGTTGACCTAAGGCAGGCACAAAAATATAATTGGCAAATACTACTTCTAACATAATTTAAGTTTGGGGTTGACTGTTGCTAAATTTTTTTGTCATTAGCATGACTAACTTATTCGTACTTATCTGCCTGTCAATAAACGACCAGAAAAATCTGTGGAAAATGTCTAAGCACACACACCTAAGGTACACTAAACGCACTGTCTCCTTACTACCTACAATAACGGAAAAAGAAGGGATTCCCTACATTCATCTAAATTTGCAATGCTAACATCGTCACTTCAAACTTGAAATGAAGCGCGAAGTTTCATCTTCCTAATGCGAAGCAGAATTCCTCCCCAAGAGGACAGCTCCGAGTTTGCTTGACGCGGTAATTATCTCCGTTGAGGAGACGGGGAGGGAGATTGTTTGTGGCATATTCCTCGGTATACTGGCACGGAATGTTTGTTGAGTGTTTAAGGCAGTCCAGTTGCATTCCACGAATTATTAAGTTGCCCGTCGCCGCCAACTTCCAACGAGTTAAGTAAAATGTTCACAGCAGCAGTAAACGAGTGGCTATTCAACGTGCAGTTTAACGCTTTTCAGGTGTACGCACGCGAGTATCTCGGATAGTGCTGAGTTTTTATTTGTTTACAAAGATTATAATTCCTTCGCATTCGTAAGCAAGCATCAGATTGTAACAATAAGCACGGAAATTATAAACACGTTATTACCAAAGCGTGTGTATTTTTATGAGCCTTCTCCCTAACACATTATAATGCTATAGCTTAAATGTAAACATAAACAATTTTAGCTCTAACATGTTATAAATATAAGATAGCAACACACAAATTAAACTTGAAACAAGAATAACTGTTTGTTAATAGCACAAGCAGCAGACAATTATAGATTATTGGGATTGGCAGCGTCAAGTAGTAGCAATAACGAACAAAATGTCACGACTTTAATTATGGTGGTTTGTGGCTGCACACAGCATTAACGAGTATTTTCAAGAAAAAAATGTCGTATGTACGACATAATGAGAAACGACGGCTTTTAAATCCAGTTACATACGCATATCCACTTTCATTAGACAAAGTAAACTTTCTTGCCGAGGGCAAGCCGATATCGGTTTTGTGGCATGGTAAGCGTGTCATGTGTAGCTTGTATGAATAGGACGCTGCGGAAATATAAGAAACCGACCCTGCCTGTGTTCCTACAGTGACCGATGCAGGAGACTTTTAGTTTCTTTCAAATTACAGTGAATGCATACATCAACATAAACACTGTTGAACTGGCTACCTCCAATCCAATAGGCAGCCTAGATGAAAACTAAATATATTTTACAGATTGTCAGCCTAACTTTCGCCTACCGTGTTGACGCCAATTGTTAACCACAAAGTCTACGAATATGTGTGGCACGTTTCGTAATGCACACCTATTTGATATAAAAAGATATATTTTCGTGCACACAGGCAGTGATAAATATTTTTATTTTCTCTAATATGACAAGCAATAAATTATTTATATCTCTTTCGAGTTTTATTGGTTGTGAATGAGATCCCTGCTTTCTATTTTTATCATTGTGTATCAGACATGTGTAAAATTAAAAGTACTTTCCATTTAATGACCATCTTACACGTGTTTTCAATCGACACTATGGAGGTTATGCCAAGGCAAATGTTCTGCTGTGTCAAATTTTCACTATAAATGTTTCACAGTAACAAGTAATTTTAATGCGTACCATTTTTAGGCGTTGCACTTTAGTAAGGGCTATGCGTACCGCCACGGATTTCAAATGGGGAATTATCGTTGAAGAAATTCCTTCCCAATGCATAGTTTTAAAAGATAATTGTTTCAAACACAAAATCATTTTTAACTTAACATTCTCAGAGACTATTGCCACGTTACGAAATTTTCAAAAAAGATTATTAATAAAAAATTTTTTTTGTAAAATATATACATTAAAATTAAATTTCAGAAAAAAAATCTTAATACGCCAGTTTTCCTTAAGTAATGTCACGAAGAATGCTCTACGTTTGAAATGGTCATCTTTAAAATTTTTGCACTGTAAAGGAATTTTGTAACACTGATTCCCCATTTCAATTCTTTGGCGGCATGCGTGTTAGGCAGTGCACTTAAGATTTTGAAACTTAGCACTATTTTAAAGAAAATATTACTGCTTGCGTTCTAGTCAGAGATGACATGATAATATTTGTAGTTATAGACAGGGATTTTTTTTTCAGGGGTTGATTTCAAATGTTCTCAATTTATTATTCCAGCAAACTGAGACATGTTAATCTACTTTTCAGCGAGATGCTCCAATGTCACACATCTGATACCGAGTTTTCACCCCGTGACGTGCCATTCAAGATGCAAGTCGGACCAATTGGCTACCGTGTCAAGTAGCGAATGGGAGGAATTAATTGAGACCGTTTATTTAGAAGAAGGGGAGAAAACTAAATTAGGCAACATTAGAACCAGACCTGTGGCTAGGGTTGCCACCTTTTTTTCAAGCAAATAGAGTACATTTCCTTTCTAAGGTAAAAAAAAAAATGCAACATCTTAAAATAGAGTATTATTTATTTAACCTACTATTTTTTTTCCATATATATTTTTTGTTGCTTCTGGCAACATCTAACAAATATTTATTTTCAAAGAACGTTTTCACGGCGTTTTTACAATCTATGATCATATTTAAATATATAAATAATTCATTTTTCCCACAGGCTTTTGTACTTTTGCCTTCGTTTTGTTTGCTTTGTATGATCCGATTCCAGTAATCGTTTTTTAGGTGTACTTAGAGATATACAGTTATCTGCATCCATAACTGAAGAATTATCACACACAATTTATACGTACAACACTACACACCAAGCAAAAACGGAAAACAATAATTTGAACTTCGAAATTTTCCAAAACCAACAGCAACACAAGTTACACACACAAGTGGACAAGTTGACATGATAATGTTATTTGACATTGACATTTTAGGTTACGTTCAAAAGCGACAGTGCTGCTTTGCATTTAATTTTATCGACGCGATGCGTTCTGTTCCACGCAATATTCGCTTTACCTTTTTATTTTTTTTCGTAAACAATTAAATAAAACCTTCAAACGTCGAAATAGATAAAATAAAGTATTTTCACGTACTTTATTGTCCTCATAAAGTATAAAGTACGTTTAACCGAAATAGAGTACAATACTTTATTATAAAGTACGGTTGGCAACCCTACCTGTGGCCCGACATTACAGTTTTCAACTGCAGTAACTATTTCCGTGAATGCTAATTACTCCTCCCTTCTCTAACTCTTCGTCTACTGGCTCAAGCTATAGTTACACAGACTGCAAAATGGAAAACTTCACGGAATAATGACTCTAAAAGCCAGACATGGAAATTTTCGCAGAAAACGACGTACCATGACGTTTTTAATTACTTCTCCTTGCTGAGTTCTCGGCACCACGAGAAAACATTTCGTATTGAAAACTTTAAAAGCCAAGAAGTGAGAATTTCAGAATCTAAGTGAAAACATCATGCCCCGAACTTATATTTCCTGAACATAAGCAATGATTACTCTCTAATTAACTTTTTATAATGTTAGGGGCACGTACGTATTTATCAACTTTTGTTCCATAAGATCACACGTGTAATTCTACGGAAAACAAACTGATCCAATTAAAGTAATACTAAGTTAATCATAAGGTAGAAAAACTAATGTTATTGAGATGGACACAAAAGTGATATACTGATGTGTTGGTTATTTAAAGTCGGTCTGAAACAACTAACGGGTGACCACGGAAAAATGATGGCAGGAATTTTCCGAAGAAGTGTGCTGCTACAATAATATCCGAAGGTATTCCAATAACCCTCTCCAAGGACATACTCTTCTGCATTCTTTTCACGATTCCTGGAACTCTGGCATTTCGTATATATTGTCACCTGCCACGTATATAACGGGCCCAGTCCTTTATTTTTGTTCTATCCTCCAAAATTGCATTCAGGTGGCTGTCACTTTTCTGATGTCCATGTGTGTGCGTGTGTGTGTGCGCGCGCGCGTGACGTGTTGGCGTTGCAGCTACCTTTCTTTTGGCTCTTCGTAGCCGTGAATAAAGGTTTGTACAGTTCATTCAACTAATCATATTATTTTCAGGCAGCTTTTTTTGACAAACGAAATAATAATTTCAGCTGAAATGTATGTTTAGTTTCATAAAATAAACAGGTAAAAAAAAATTGAGAAGGCAAATTTGTTTCGGCAAAATATAATTTTCAACTATTATATTTATTTCACACTATATAAGTAATATTTAGTGAGCTGAAACGAGTAAAATGTAGAGTTTTAACGTCTACGGGAGTGAAGCGAGGTGAAGATGGAAAATGAATGACTTAAAGTTTGNGGGGGGGGGGCTGGAATACCTTGATAAAACCTGCCGGCCCACGGTAACGTCCATCACGTTTTCCACGAGCTAAAACCAGTGCCTTACTTCGCCTGGAAAAACCAGTTTCGGCCATCACGTGAAGCGGATGATGTGACCATTACACCGCCAAGGTCTCCTTTGGTTCAAATGAACCTTCTGGCGGCGTAAAGGCGTTGTACTCTCACTCAACCACGACATGACTTGTTACGTTCACCGACCCGGTGATTAAGTCCTTAGGAGACACTATTTCAGCCAAGGATCTCGCCGACGTCATGCTAGCCTTCCTGTGCATTGTTCTATGACGTTGAATATGGAAACTGAAGGTTTTTTACTTTGTTCGCTACAAGTATCTAATTTGCTCATTGCAACGAAGCGTTACTTCCATATTTCGTCACATTACAACACGTGGCGCCACAGTGCTTTCCGTGTACACGTTATCTCAATCACGACTGTAATAAATATAATTGTGATGAGGGAATTCTTCATTGTAGATGGTTCCGTGCCCTTCGGAACGGGACGTGACCGCTAAACAATCAGAGAAACTATTGTAATACAGATAATTGTTCATCAAGGTGAAACGTTTCTAGAGTCTGGTTAGCCACATTTCTGATAGGTACC
Organism: Clitarchus hookeri; assembly: GCA_002778355.1. NCBI lineage: Eukaryota > Metazoa > Arthropoda > Insecta > Phasmatodea > Phasmatidae > Clitarchus > Clitarchus hookeri. The sequence goes on along the minus strand of NQII01000545.1, from coordinate 689,621 downwards.
AGAGGAACATGGAGCCTATCAATAGAAAAGCTATTAAATTATTAGTATAGGTAACTTGGTAGCTCCCACGTCGTGATGATGTGCATATCAATGCTGTTTGTAACGTTTATACCCGAGTTAAGTGGTACTCCCATGGATACAACACATTTACAATTAGAACTGCTGTAAATTGATAATGTAAATACTAATTATTATTATAGATTTAGTTGTTTTTTTCGCCGAGTCTGACTAGGATCGTAATTGAAAAGATCGGTAATTGCGAAGGCACATGTGTATAAATGTGTGTAATTTAATGTGTATAACGAACCACATTAATCAGGAATCAGAACGGAAACCACTTTATGAATAAACTGTAAAGAAAATATGTGCTTGAGTGTGCACTTCAACCATCTATGTATCGCAACTTCGGGCGGATATTTGCACATTATAACTCAAAAGCACGTGGCTTGGTCTAAGGTTGGCACAGTGGTTATAAGAACAATCATTTCCAGATGTTAGTACTTTTTTTTTCTACCGTGTTGCAATGAATCCAAGGTACAATGAAGTCACGTAAATTGTCGTTTTGTAAAAGTTAGTTTTTTTTTTGTGAAATCGAATTAAAACAAACTGCACGCTACTGTTTCAGCACGAGATTTTGACAGTTATTATGGAGGTTCTTAAAGCAATGTTGAGACGTGCAGAGTAAGAAAATTAGTTCACCGTGTCTTTAGTATTTGAAAAAAAAAATAAGCTCGATGCAGCCTTTTGGGAACGAATCCTCGACTTCCAGAGTTCTAGTCAGGCCGATACCACCGAGAGTGCTAGGCCTGTATGTGACGTCACTGGTGGCTTTCAGTTTGTTGCCATTTGTAAACAAGTTAAAATTTTTGTTGAGGTATATTACTTAATGATATTTTCTCTGAATATGTCAAATAGTTGTGAGCCGTTTCTTAATTTTCGTTGCGTTTACTGTGTTGCCATTTGTAAACAAGGAAAGAAAGCGATTTGGAAATATCACTTTATGATACATTCTCCAAGCCATTTATTAGTTGTTTTTTGTATTGTAATTATATTATGTTATAACGTTTAACTTGTAAGGAAGTTATTGTAAACGTAATCTCTTTGGAGTGAAGATTGCATTTTATTTCCTAAAATGTGTTGTTTGAAATAACTCGTATAAGCTAACTAATGAGAAAGATAACATATTCTTAGTTATTTTATTTAGGTGAAATCTGTTTTGAGGTACAATAAGTCCCAATGCAGGTGTAAACAGCTATCCTTGACTGCTGTTCATGTTATAACACACACACCAATAATCGTAAACGTTACTTTATCTGCTGATAATTATAACATTGGAAACCATCTACTTATAAGTAAATACATTTTGGGTACGAAGTACTTCCATGATATAGCGTTTAACCATGCATTTAGTCTTTCTTAATTTCCATATGATTAAAATATGTGCACATAAGCTCATCAGGATAGTTTGTAATATACGGACGAACACAAAACAAACACCAATGTGCATTATTACACCATACGCCACAGTTTTAATGAAAATGCAACCCACCACTTACTTTAACTAACCAAGCTACCGGTCATGTTTACAACTAATGTTTACCACCAATGTTCGCCACCTAGTCGTGACGTCACTTGGCTAGAAGAGGTTGTAAGGCTCGGTAGTAATGGTGAGGCACGCTGCCGGGTGTCCCAGACACTTGTGTTATGATTGGAGGGTGATGGGGGAGAGGTATTAGTCGACGGACTGAAGAAACGTAGGCGTGACAACCTCACAATCCAGTGTTTTGAAGGGAAGCAGCATGTGAATATCGCGGCGAGCAAGAGTGGGAGCTAGTACACCTGGCGGGCCGCTAATTGCAGTGTGTCCGCGACGCTCCTCGGCCATAGAACAAGTAAGCATACAGAAACGAAACGGAGTAGCGGTCTCTTCGACATAACGTATTCGATTGCTGATTATCCGCGCAAGGCTGCGGAAAGAAACCTTGAAGAGAAAAATTTCGCGAAAATCATATAAAGGTTAACTACACTCTAAACACATAACGTTCAAGTTACTTTGAATTTGTCCAGCACTGGAGGACTGTGCCAATTACTAAACAGCAAATAAATCAAGGGCAAGGGCAAAATTGAGTCATCAGCCCAAAAACGAGTAAACGGAGAACTGTAGGCTTAATCAACTCAACGAAATTTCCGTGTCCATACCTATTGATTGAGATGGAGTTTTGCAATCCCGTGGTCACCCCTAGGCACAGATTGTCGCGTTAACAACTTGACTGCAGGAAACATTTACAGTTTTCTTAGTAAAGATAGAGGTTCCACGGTTCCACTGTTCATTTGGTTGGTCAATCAAGGTAGTAGGTTGTTTGGTTTTGATATTATAGACCTTCAAAGTTGGGGTATTCTTTTATACTCAACCTGTATATGCACAATAAGTTTTCACAGAATTCACGGAATGTCAGCTACTGGAGCATGGTTTTGGCTGAAGTATACGATTAGACTAAATAGGCGTAAGCAGGGCTCGTGAAAGACAAGAACTACTGTAGCACGCTGTCACCTCGTATCTTCAGATGGCGGTCGCCACGTGAAGGCACCAGGTCAGAATTAATGCACCACCAAAACCCCGTGCTACTTGCCTTCTGCCCTCTCTGGTCGGTGACAGAACAACTCCCATCCTCGAAGTAGCAGGACGCTGCATCCGCACTCTCAACTACTAAAACTAAGAAGCCTCTGGTTGATCAGCTCGGACATGGTCTGCGCCTAAAGCACCAGTCGCAACAATCAGCCATCCATCGCCAGGCGAAAATTTTCCATTCGCCGAGAGATCAGCTATGGCAACTTAGACTAACGTCAAAAACCTGAAACCTACGACCAAATATCAACCCACAATTTTCTCCTATGTGACAATGTCGAAGTCATTTTCGCGAATATTATTACTTTTGTGCAACTCCTTAAAAGAACAAGATTTCTCGCCGCCTTATGGCATGGCATCGAAATTTCTCCCTAAAACCGTAACAGTGCAAGTTATAAAACACGACGCCTTTTTAGCAATTATTCCCCGGAAAACCGTGATCACAGAAATGTATTAAATCATCTCACCTCTGGAGTCTTCTCCATCGTGGATGTTGCCTGCTGGAATATTTTCATTAGCGATTTGGGTTGGTTTTAACAGCATGGTCTGGNGGGGGGGGGACTGTGGAAGATTCCCGAGAAAATCCGCCGACCAGCGGCATCGTCCGGCACGATTCCCACATGCGAAAATCCGGCAATGTCCCCACCGGGAATCGAACCCGGTTTGCTTAAGTGAGAGGCGAGTAGTGTGACTACTACACCACCATGGCTCCGTCCGAAGTTTTTTTGGTAAAACCTTTTCGGCCAAGGACGTTTAACCTAAGTTCGAAAAGTTTTAACGTAAAACTTAAAGGGTTTTTCGTAAAGTAGATAACTGGAATTGTTTTATGCATATTGATAGAAATATGTTATTTTCTGGGGAAGAGCTATTTTTAAATTTGCAAACTGGTAAAAAATTGTTCGCGATTCAAAGAGAAGTTTTACTGGCTGACCAGAAGTTCAGTCTCGAGGCATGGTAATTGCCTAATGGTTTCTAACCCAAGAAGTGTGAAAATTATTTTTCTGGTTGTAATAGAGAAAATGTGCAACAGTAGATAGATTTGGCTGATCCGAAGGCAAGTGCTGGGGGCTGCGGATCTTCGGATCCACCGCCATCTTGAATATACAATCTTGGATAATGTTACAGTCGCCATCTTGTTTCCATCCGTTATATTGTTTCCATCTGCCATAAAGTTACCTTCCACCATCTGATTTCTGCCATACACCATCCTCTCGGCCATCTTGTTTTCAACTGTCTTTATTTTTACATCGGCTGTTGCTAGGAGCGCGCCAGTCGTTCGAGCACCACATTTGTTTATGGAGAGGGCAGCTAGAATGCGCAGCTGATGCTCTCGCTCGGCCGTCATGTTGGTTCTAAAGTTGTCGGCTAGGGGAGCTGCCTTAAAATATTGTCTGGAGGAGGGCGGAGTCTAACTGCCATACCTTGGGTCAGCATGCAGACGCCTTAGACCACTTGGATATCGGGATATGTGCTGGGACAAGGTTTTAAAATAAGTGGTATTTTGTGTTAGTAGGGGACGAATAAATATTTTGCCGTAATTTTTCTAATGCCGAGTAATGATTTTTATGTAAGTTTCTTTGTCTATCTCAGACTTAAATATAGCAGCAATAAGTATTTTTTTTTTCATATAGTCATAATTTTTTTAAGTATTTTTTTATATTTAGAAATATTATTTTTATTATATTTTTTATTATTCTGTTTTTATTTACATATAATTTTTTTATTGAAGATATTTATTTTTCTTGTGCCGGTAAGTCATCCTTCGGTTTTNTTTGTGTCGATAATTCATCCTTCAGTTTTGGAACTGGTCATCCATCCTCCCACGCCACAACACGCCCACCCACTCATTCCCCACCTCAAACCACTCTTCACCTCACCCTTCTTCCAACCCATACCTTTTTTCCCATTGGCTAGTTTATCAGAACCAATAAGGTACCTTCGCCTACTCCATCCATTGCACTCATATACCTGCATATAAAAACCTCGGTACCCAGTATACTACCTGCTGCTGCCGTCTTCGTCGCCTGCTTGCCTTCAAATAAACAGTTTATTTCTCGTCTGGAATTTTCTCATCGTCAAGCAGCAGATGTTTGCGTGCTGTCCCAGTGGGCAGAAAATAATTCCGTTGATTGTTTCGCACGGGAGGCTAAGGTCACTTGTGACCCTAGATCCATATAACGAACTGGCCTTTCTACAGAAAGAGTTCCTGCTGACATATGCAGACCACGAAAATCGGTACGTGTACAAGAGACTTCCAGCCTATCTGCAGTAATATGAATATATTCGTGACTGCCGACCCTGCAAGGAGTACTTCGAAGGCTGGACCACTTCTGTTCCAGACACTCCTCATTCCCGCAGCTGGTGCAAGGTGCTTTGTCGCAAAGCAGCAGCAGCCACCACCGGCACCACCTCCTTCATCGACCAAGGGTCCGCATAGTGAAAAGCATGAACGGCTCTGCAGACCAAGTGACCACCGACCTCATGCAGCTGATCACATCAGGTCTCCGACCCAGCACCACCTTCACCTCGACGACATGCGATGAATGGCTTCCAGCACATGAGGGCTCCATGCAGACCACTATCGTCACCAGCAGCAGTTGGTTGACGCCCGCCACAGCTACTCATATCTCCCCAACACGATCTTCGACGCACGAGGTGATGTACACCAGCTCGTTCGAGTCAGGTATGGTGAAGTGTTATCCCAATGCCATCCCCGGGTTCTGGCAAGTGGAGTACCGGCTAGGCGACCCACGGTATGAGGATGCTGAGAAAAACATAGTACCCTGTGATGGTGTGAATCGCAATCATCATTAAAAAAGGCATCCAGCATAGGGACTACGAAATATGACGAGGGGTAAAGGAAACAGTGCTTTGCTTCAGTGAAGAATGCGATGGTGAGATGCATAAACTCCTACCGGACGGAGAAGCTGACACGATTCCGTTTGTCCAGCGGACCACGACTTGTCGCAACCTGCCGTGCGAGGTAAAGACAAGCTCGCCGAATGAGGACGGGGAAGGATTGTGGATAATAACAAACAATGTAAAGAACACAGTTTCGAACAGAGCAACATAGTGTGAATAAATGTATAGTTACCAATTCTATTTTTAGGCACATGGCGTGTGACGGTGTGTGTAAACAAAAACAGAAGGGGATCTTTCATAAAAAAAATCTTTGTGTCTGAAATATTACCTTGCTTATCAATATATGAATAATGCGAAAATATGTCTCAACATAAATGCAGAAGAAAAGAATATTAAAAAAACTTTTCTTGCCTGTCCATGTAAACTAATATTGCTTAACATGTATGTGAAAACATAACAACAGAGTTTGATGAATAAAATATGTGTATAATTTTGAAACAATTTATCTCTTATTTTATTGTTTGTCATGTATCCCATCAATTCAGAGAAAAGGTAATGAAAAGTGTAGTGGTGAAAAAACTGGTTTTTAAAACAGAGAAAAGAAGCTAATACAATAAGGAGATAAATATTGAAAAAATTACTTTCTGAATATAATATGTATACCATTTAGGTTACTGGAGTTGAGTTTGCGAGTATGTATGGACAGGCAGGGCAGCTGACCTTGTCAAAGTAAAAATATCTGAGCTTGTGTGGGAAGAGTAATGTTAGCATTTTCACAGGCCTGCATCTGCATGGTGTGAGGTAACTGGAGTCGGCACGCGTACATGCTTCCAAGTCGTTTTCACAATCTACATGGTGTCAGATAGCCTAACTCAGCATGTGCGTGGGAATAGCTGTGCTAGCATTTTCACAGTCTTGCACCTGCTTGGTGTCAGGTAACTAGAGTTAACTAAAGATGGAAAAGAGAATGAGTTAGCAGGCATCACGAGCAAGCACATCAAGATTGGTGTTGAAGTGGCGGAAGACTTAGGTGGGGGGGNGGGAAGACAGTGGAGAGGGGTAAGCTGATCTAAAAGTGGAGGAGAAGGCTCGTAGTATTAGTTGTGAACTTACTTTCATCACATTATGTCTGCACAGTTCTGATATGATGTAGCCATTTACTCCTATATTACCTTGGGCTACCGCAGAGTTCACTTCTGGATACCTGGTATGCCAGAGCAAATAGAAAGCTGCAACGGATTTGAACATTGGGTCAGCATGAATGAAGATTGTTTTTTCAGTTTGGTTCCAGTACCTTGCTGCTTTATTACCTGCCCAGTGTACCACATCCGACCAGACTCGTAGCTGCCCTGCACTAACAGTGAGCTGATAATTCAAGCAAAAGAAGAACACCTACGTCAAGTTTGGGGTCATAGCAAAATTGTATATTAACTCAGAAGACCAGAAGGCTACAAGTTTACTTGGTGGTCCGAGCATTGCAATGAGAACAACTTGGCAGACTATGTTCACCCCACTTACCTGCGATGTGACTGCTGAATTCGTACTCTGAGCATCAGTCTTCATCCAGTCTTCGGCCAGTAGTCAGCCATGTTTGATCCAGATCAAGACTACCGGTGTGTCCACCCAGTCTTCCAGAGTGTGAAATATTGTGTGGACGATCCCCTGGTAACATGTGTTGAGCAATGTGCAAATTATGTACGTGTTTACTTCTCATGGGATGCAATAGCCATGCCAGACTATATAAAACCTGAAATTGTCAGATACTATAATAGCAACGAATGTGCAGTTTACCTTTGTCGACTGCACACTACAAGAAATGTAAAATCGATTTTCAAGCAAATTGGTTAAGACATTTGATGCTAATCCTTAACGCGAGCATTTACTGTCGAGGATACTAATGAAAAGTTCCTTGACACATTACAATATGTTTAAAGAAGCATCCAAAGTGCCACTACGATATGCTGAATCGTTTACTGGGGACCTGCACAGTGCTGTGAACTGCCATGAACCATCCTGGACCGAGAACGAACTCTGTCCCATTTACAGGCAGAAATTATTCAGTGAAGCAAAGTTTTCGCCATCACACCTCCTGACCATGCAGATTGGACTCTATAAATAAAGTAGATATGTTCGTAAATGTAAATTGTATGTGAACCATGAATCCAGAAACATATAGTATGGACTCTAGCAGCAGTGGCCATGCTCACCACTTACATGCGAAGTATAAGAGCCCTCTTCTGCCTAGTCGTAGTCAGCAGTAGTCAATAAGTCCTGCAGTCAGCCAGGCCAGCCATCATGGACCCTGGATACGATGGTGACGAACCATTTTCTGAAGACTGCGAGGAAGATGAAATGTTCCTGTTGCCTGATCCTACTAGCACCGAGTCGGCACCATGCATAATGCACAACCCCAGCACTTGCTACGACTACGTGCGTGAAGACTTACATTGTGCGCAGTATGGTATTACTTTTAAAAATGAATGTGGGGATATTTACAGCTCGATATACTTTGAAATGTGTATTGAGAACGTACATTTCCGTCTAATGTCGAATGAATTTTCACCACAGGAAACCTCCAGGGTAGTATCTAGCTTCGTGTGTGAAGATAGTAATTGCGCTTTTCATCTCTGTGCTCAGAAGCTAGCACCGTCTTATGCGATGCCCCGGGACCCCAAGGAGATTAAGTACAGATAATCACGTGGTGGTAAACAACATTATAGAAGTATTAAGAAATACATACTTGGTCGTTTACCGACAATGGATACACCGTGTCTATCAATTTTGTGCTCCGTATATAGGCAAAAACTGCTTCGAGAAGCTAGATTTTGCCCAAAAAAATTCATAACTGTTGAAGCTGGAATATTAAAATAATGCAGATATGTTTGTTCATGCACCATGAACCAAGAACCACAACTTGTGTACTCCAGAAGCAGTTATGCTAGCAGTGACTCATCCTCCAGTGACTACACCAGCAGCAGTTCCACCCTGTGGGCCTTCCATGTTTATCCACACAGAAGAAGATGACTATGATGATCCCTTCAAAACATTAATAGGCTTTGATTTTTCGACTTTATTTGTACTAAAAGTAGTAATACAAATTATAACTGATGTCTTTAGTTCTTTTGGAAATGTGAATAAATTTATGTATGTAAAAAAAACATATTTCTTAAAATAACCGATGTATGGTATATTAAAAACTGGTATACACTAAAAAGTGTAACGCAAAGAAAGTTCAACTAGCGAGGAATATTGGAAGTTTTCATATTAATATAACTTTTAGAAGCTGATAATAGCAAAGTAATTGCTGCACTTCTCATGCCGGTCGATACCAAACACAAGCTTGGTTACATAACCACACCAAACCTGTATGCGCCTTGATTCCCACTTGTATCAAAAAACATTTCTCAGTTCGTTCGCCATATAGAACTCCGCAGATTTTAATCGACTCGAATATGACGTGATAATTCAGATCCTGCCATAGCCCTCCTCTTACGCATGCTCGCACAAATTTTATTTAAGACAGACTCTCGAAATCGATTGTATACACAACTGAAGCAGAACAGACTGTATAAGTAATTAAACACACATTAATATGTATATATAAATTTAATTTATATACTTGTTATATTCATTTTTTTTTTGCATTTTTTTTTAAATTCATGTTTGCCCATCTTAGGAGGGTGATGAACCATTTTGGTTGAGTTTTCATGCTGCCCAGTACCTCTTCATTTTCTCTGATAGTGTTTGTTTTCTTTTTTCTGTGAATATGTAGTTGCGTTTCTTTCTGCTTTTAGGTTCAAATTTTGTGGAGTCAATCAGTTTCCTGTAAGTTTTTCTGTCTTGTATGGCGTTTTATGTGATGTTGAGAGCTTTCAAGTCCGCTCTGACCTCTGTGAGCCATTCGGTTGCCTTTTTTAGGCCCGAAATGTAGTTGAAGTTTTTCTTGGTCAGTCTATGGTCGTCCATGCAGTGTAGGTGTCCGTAGAACTTGAGCCTTCTCTTCTTGATGTTGTCTGTAATAGTGTAAATTTCATGGTTGCTTTTGAGTCTGCAGGATCCGTCTTCTGTTTTCCATGGGCCTAAAATTTTTCTTAGGATCTTACGTTTTTTCTTTTCTAGGTTTTCCCTTTCACCAATTTTATTTAGCATTCGGGTTTCTGAGCCGTATGTGGCCTCGGGCCTGATTACTGTTTGGTAATGTCGGATTTTTGCTTGCCATGAGATGGTATTTTTGTTGTAGCGATTTTGTGTTGTGTTGTAGGCATGTTAAATTTTTTGGGCTCTAATTTTGTTTGAGGATTTTCTAGGCAGTTTGTCTCGATCCACTCTCCGAGGTACTTGAATTTGGTTACGCATTTGATCTTGCCAAATTCTGTTTTCATTGACTTCTTTTGGGGTTTGTGTTCCATGTACTCTGTCTTTTCGTATGAGATCTTGAGGCCGGTTTTCATGGCAATTTTGTGGAGGGTTTCGATTGCTAATTTTGCATCTTCTGTGTTTTCTGAGAGGATGGCGATGTCGTCCGCAATGCGAGGCATCGTGCTTTCAATTTATTTTGTCCTGTTACCATGAGGATTCCATTGATTCCTTTTGATTTGAGTTCTTTCTCCCATTATTTCATGATTTTGTCCAGGATCAAGTCGAAGAAGATCGGGGAGAGTCCGTCGCCTTGTCTGACTCCAGTTTTGATTTTAAAAGTTTCAGACAGTCCACTTAGGAATTTTACTTTAGACGTCGTGTCTGTTAGGGTTTGTTCAATGAGGGTTCGAGTGTTAATGTCTATTCCGCGTTCTTCCAATCTTCTGAATAGTGTGTGTCTGTCAATGGAGTAGTAGGTCTTCTTGAAATCGATGAAGGCGGCTACGGTGTTCTTGTTCCTGAGTGATCGAATCCTTAGGATCGATTTTAAGTTGTGGATTTGTTCGGGACATGATCGGCCTTTTCTGAATCTGACTTGGTACTCGCCGATTGTGTGTTCAGCCTGTTCCTCTATTTTTTTCGAGGAGGGCTTTAGATAAAATTTTGTAAGTGACCGCTAGCAGAGAGATTCCTCTGTACTTGTTTATGTCAGTTTTGTCACCTTTTTTGTGGATTGGATTGATGAGTGCCAATTTCCAGTAATGTGGGATTTTGCCTGTGTTCCAACAGTTTTTGAGGATTTTATGAATTGTTGTAGCAGTCTCCCCTCTAGTTTTTTCTAAATTTCTGCTGTTAATCCGTCTTCACCAGGGGCCTTGTTATTTTTCAGGGGCAGGATGTATCTTTCGACTTGTTCCAGTGTTGGTGGGTTCGACAGTGGGCGTGAGTTGGATCGTGGGAAGAATTTTAGTCGCTCAAGTGGCTCCTCGCAATTCAGGAGTGTTTCAAGATATTGGGCGAGCATGTTGCAGTTCTCGAGATTGTTCGTGATCAGTTTCCCTTCTCTGTTCTTGAAGTGGAGTGACGGTGGTTTGAAGTCTGCCAATTCTTCTCTAAAAACTCTGTAGTATTCTAGTGTATTGTGTTTACAGAAGTCTTCGTTCAACTGTTCTATTTTACTAATTATTTCGTACATTCGACCTTATCAGTTCCGTGTTGTTTGAAAATCATGGATAGTAGCCAACAGTCTCATATGATATAACCCCGATCCTTCAGTTCATTGATGATTGAAGATATCTGAACAATGTGGAGATATCCCCGGGTTTTTGCAGCTCAATCAAATATCTAAGTCTATTAACAAGTTCATTCGGGTCTTCGGAAAATATGTAACGAGCGTTCTTGACTCCTTCTGCTATCCTCGCATCACTTGTCGAAGGAAACTCGTTGGTAAAATATGTGGGAACGTCGAGGGAATCATCATCCTTCTCATATGACACTTCATCAACACTGTCGCCATAGTCATTATCATCAATGCTGTCTTCATTTCTTGTTTCATCCTCAAAATCAAGTTTACTTTGCTTTGCAGGAGTCACGTGGACATAAATAGTGTTTAGAGCTGACAACAGTTTATTTTGAAGTTCGTCTACTTCACGCGAACGCTTGCAAGTGTACATTCCACATATACCGAGACTACCAAACCTTGCAGGTCTCTCATTCCGTCAATAGCATTTAACGTCTCGTCATAATCATCTGCGGAAACTATACCCATCGATGCAGCAGGAGGTATTCGCGGCATCACTTGCTGTCTCCCTGTAGACGAACCCTTGCAGATCTTGATGTGTTCCTTCATTGTATCCCCTAGCATAAACTGCATGCGGTCATTGTCGTAATGCTTCTATCATGTGAGTTCCCTGGTCGTTTGCAAACATTTTATGTAGTGTATTAACAGAAGGCAACGAAGTCGTCATATACTGTTTCTTAGTGGGCGAAAAAACACTACATTTATTAACCTTGATGTGTTTATCACTTTGTGTGAACTATCTGGAATATTTATAGCAGCTTAGACTAGCATGAGATCGGTTCTTCAAACAGTCACTCTTCTCACGTCGCCATGTATTACAACTTTTGCTGAAAGTCTTGGCACAGTAACAACATTGTTTCCCATGTAATTTTTCAGCAGTGGAAGAAGGTACATCCATAAAGGTAAGCACCACAGTAGACTTTGTACAATCATTGGCTTGCATCGTCTTCAAGCATAAGTGGATTCATACACTTGTACTACTGCACAGTGCTGACTCCTCAGTGATGACTCGTGCCGACTGACTCGTGCCAAGATGTTTCTGATTGGCTGGTTCAATAACAACTAACCTATGAGGCATGAATATATTAATTTATATATTAAGATAATTCATCGCATTCATTATTCATTGAATGTCGTGTCATGTTTCAGCTATTTTCGTATTACGCATGGCCGATGCTGTATTAGAAACATCGTACACAGAAACTCCTTTTAGACAGTTTTTATAAAATATCCATGTTTATTTTTTAAATATTTTTTTTACCATATCTCTGAGACTAATCAATTGGTTTCCAACAAATTTTTCTCACAAGTGGCGTTAGGGTAGGCCATGTAAACTCGTGCTTTACAAGTTTTTAAAATTAGAATCCCGGGAAAGTCACTCGTGTATTTTAACTGTCTTGATACTGTTTCACACGTTTCTGGTTTCATCTCTAATGATATTGCTGTCAATGAGACGTCAACGCCTACCTGCTATCTAAGCTTTTAAGAATTTCACTAAAATGGATTTGCACCAATGTAGAGGAAATTAGGCTCATTAGAAGTCAGTAACTTCGTGTTTATTTATTTTATATTATTTAGTTTCCGTGACGAAGGCGGGTGTGTACTTAAGGGTGTTGGATACGAAAAAAATTATTTTATATTTGTACCAAACATTGTTTAACTTGTACGCCATGTATGTGATGCTTTTTTCCTCGAATAAACTTTTTTGCCCCATATTTTTTTAAATACAATTTGATATAAAATCCCAAAATTTACTTTTTTGAGAGTTATAATAACAAATATCAACTAAGATATACCTACTAACGAAATAATTTACAATGTAATTTAATGCTGTGGGCTACCGCTTGACATATATGTGATTATCAAGTAACAGTTCATACATAAAACAAAAGTTAAAAATATGCAAAAATGGTTTTATATTTAATCTCATATATATATATATATTCACTGCCTGTTATTCGGTGATTACATATGTGTCACGCGGTAGCCTATAGCCTTAATTTTCATTGCAAATTTTTGTAGTTGCATTTGTTATTATGGCTGCAGTAAAACAATAATTTATATTTTTTTAATAATTTAAAGTCAAATCCGAAGTGTTTATAATATTTTTTTATTCGAGGAAAATGTCACCACAACGCGTATAAGTTGAACAATGTTTGGTACAAATATAAAATAATGATATTTTTGGCATCAAACACCCTTAACCATACAAAGTACTTTTTTTTAAGGGGGAATGGGTTAAAAAGCTAATTGCTAACAAACATAACATCACTTTTTGATCACATGCCCTTGGCAGTTTCTCTAGGTGATTCGTGAAGCAGTGAACAAAATATGCTCATAAAAACGGGAATCGGTCTTTCTCGTGTTACGTTTATGGGCATGCGAAGGAAAGCAAAATCTGCGTGCATCTCGGCCGCGAACACAACCCCCGCACACAGAGTCGCTCGCTCGCTGCTAATGTTTCATGTTGCTGGTGTGTATGGGAGGGTTTTTGGGGGAGGGGTTGCTACGAGTTTTCTTTTTTTTCGGATCGGTAAGGTGTTTCGCACGCTAGCGGCGTCGTTGCCCGGGGGGGTTCCGGCGGCCACGCTGAATGGGAGAGGTGCGTGGTGGCCGTCAATAATCTCGCGAGAGCGAAGAGGAGGGCAAGAGAAAACAGAGAAAATTAGAGGCGCCGAGTTATCGAGCCCTGATGATCTCCAGCTGAAAGTCCGGCATATTTGGTTTCGGACCTGAGCGTTTCGTGTACTCCTCGCTCGCCATATAAATGGCACCGCATTTTCGTGACTTGTTAGCGCGCACCGTAAACTAATCGAATTTTCCGTTTTCACTTTTGTGTAGAACAATTAAATACTACATATATACATATACAAGCTAAATAATAACTCTTCAATGTACATCTAAATTCGCATAAAGTAATCGTACGATATAAGTTTAGACTGGAAATAGTTCGCTGGTCTTACGGGCGACGAAGCTACTTTTGGAGGAGAAAAACACAATTCGATGTCAACGTGCAGAATTACAACTGTTTACTTAATAAACATTTTTAAAGAATTTTTTTTGTAGGAACTAAAAAAAGATTATTTTTGTTCTCTTATTTAGGAAAAAAAAAGTTTCTAAAAACAATTTTTCACGTTTTTGTAGTTTAAAGATTTATTAAGGAGTATAAAGATTGCTCGAAGTTAATACGGAGTCTTTCAAGTACAGAAAGAATTTTGAAAGCGTAAAAACAATGTCGTACTTACTATTATAATTTTTGGTTTTTAAATTTTTCAAATTTTAATAATTGGTTTCAAAGTTATTTAAGAAATCTTGTCTTAATAATTCGAATTAATAATTCAGATATAAATACATTATAGTAAACTCTTAAGTGCTCTACGTGGACCTAAATCATCAATTCTATGGAGGTTTACAATTGCAATTTACAGATTGAAACACCTAAAACTTTCACCACAAATATTTAGAAAATGAAAGGTTTTATTGGTGTGTTGGTTTCACAGAAGTGAATTTTAGACAAGGGCTCGTAATTCCAGTCCAGGCACAGAATTTTAATAAGAACTAGACTGTATTTCTTAAACTAATTTACAGTTTTTCAAATGTAACAATGTCTATTTACATCAAGAAAATAAAATTAGAATGTCTATGTTGTGATTCGCAGAATTCTAGTACCAGTAGTTTACGTGCTATCGTAATGTAAGAATTTTAAATATCTGCAGTTGCCTGCTCCATTTAAGTACTTAGTAGGCTGTGATGTTCGTAAGCTTACTTTTCTGTTTCAAGTGTGTGTGTGTGACTTTCTTCTGAATATGCAAGAAAACTCACGTTACATCTTGTACATTTACGTGATTTTATGGTTCCATGTACAGCACTCTCTTAATAAATACAAAAGTGAATAAATAAATTCTGTGAATTCTGAAGAAGAGAGAGAAAACTGTCCTTCACAGGTTGTACTCAAAATGAAGACCACCAGCTACCATACAAGTTTACAGTCTGTCATGTAAAGATTGCTGCACATGTTGTAGCATTTCAACAGAAATTTCATCCAGAACAGGCAGCTATAATGCATTGTTTCATATCTTCTGGTGTAGTTGGTATGTCCTTTTAGACAGTGTATTGTAGCGTTCCCCACAAATAATTTCTAAATTTGTTAGGTCTGGTGAACGGGCAGGCCACGTACAGTTCCCCTTTGTTCAATCCAACGATTTTGAAACAATCGGTGAAGACAATCTGTAGTACGTCTTGCACTGGGTAAACATCATGCTGATAACACAGAATCTTCCTAGTATGCAGTGGAAGGTCTTCTAACATTCGTCAAAGGATGGCGGACCAACACTAATATCCACCTCTGAATTTAATGCTTACAACTTGCGCTGTTAGCATACACAATTAGGTTAAAATCGATTGAATGGTTTACGAGATATGACATATCACCCTAAATTTTTAAGGGCCGCCATTTTGAAAGTAAGTTCCCGGCGTGGTAATAACACTATAAAAATTAGGTGTCCTTACTTAGTACTACTATCTGTATACCGAGTTTAGTGAAATCCAGTTTACGCGTTCGAAAATTTGTAAGCTAGTCCGAGGGGTGGGGGAGGATGGTGGGGAATTACACACGCATAGAGACACGCACAGGCACACACATACACACGCACAGCCAAACAGAAAGGACTTTATTTCCTTTTTGGAAAGTTGGCTAAAAATCCTGAAATACGTATTAGGTATTTGCATAGGCTACCTTTTAAAGTTTAGGGCACAGCGAGATGTCTTCTAATTAAAACACCATTGAGGAGTCCAAAAATACATTTTATCTCTTTTCACCAGTTTGAATTTCGAGAAATGCTTTCCCAGCACCCTAAAGGAAGGCCATTCCTAAACTTTCATGATTTAGCGTCCAGCGGTTTGCGCTGTGAGTTATGAGTGAGTCAGTCGAAAACTTAGTTATATACACACACGCACGCACGCACGCGCACGCGCGCGTGCGTGTGCTCGCACACACACACACACGCGTATTATTTGGTGATAAGGCGAATGTTCTTTCGCATTAATGTTTTCATCGCATCGCTGTTTATTGGACATGAAAATGATTTCAGGCAATAGACAAATACTTCAGGTACAACGACGAAGTCCTGTCATATAATGGAAATGGCTTTCCACTGTGACTGTGAGAAAAATGAGGCCGACTCGAGCACGAACAGATTCGTGAAGCCTAGCCTGTTACCAGGGAGAAAAAAAAAACTCAAAAGGTTACAGGTCGCTGTACACAGCTTATTCTCTCTGTAGCTCCAGTGTTTTTTTTTAAACCCGCACGTTTTAGTTATCCTACTTGTTTGATAGGAAAACATCAACATGCGGGGATGACAATCGAATCCCGTTTTGCTCTCGATGTTTCCCCACCGCGTTTTATTTCCCGGAACAATCACCAGGGGCGCTCCGCCAAGGTCTGGCTGACGAGAACGTATTTGCCGATGTTTATTTGCTCGCTGCGCGGGGCAAGCTAATGAAACATCGTGTTTAACGCAGACGATACTGCCCCCCTGCGGCAGCTCTCGCAACTGTCTACCTGACTGTTCCCAACCCCCGCTTATTAACCACCTTGACGGCAAATAACAGGCTTTAGTCCATTTCGGTTACCTCAAACTTTTCTGAAGGCCTGATGAAGTTATACTTCCACGCCACTTCAAGCAAACAAAGTTTTGTCAAGTCTAGAAAATTACACCAAAGGGATATGGCACCGCATTCGTGTACACTCATTGTAATAATATTTAGCATGAGAAATATTTCTCAGTAGGCATTACAGGCATTACCAACAACTATTGTCTCTCTACATTCATTCATATTAATTCCTAATGAAATATTGTAATTTATTAAAAAACGTATAAGCAGGGGTTCCGTTTAATCATAAATAACAAACTTTTATGTCAACAGAAGTATAAAACGTTTGTAATACATCATACATGCAGGAAACACGTCATACAATGGGGTCAAGGTACACTTCAAGAACTTAATTTTCTGCTGTACAATAATGATTCGGCCACAATTATTCACACACACACATGCACACGTGCATACACACACACACACACACACACACACACACACACACACACACAGTGAGTTTAACTGTGGGCCAGTGACAAAAAAGACTACGGCAATACTTTGAGCCACAACTTTGTACAAAGGCTTCACACCACAGCAACACCCAACAAACCAAAGAAAGTAGCTTGACTATTTATATCGGGGTCTGTAGTGCAATATAACAAAAGGAGAAGGTTGAACTTTCATTTTTGTAACTAATGTAGTAGCCTTCAGAATATTTCCTTTGTTCTGTAACGCTCTGTTTAGCGTATGGTGCATTTAAGCAATTCAATTGATCCAATTTGTGCCTTGTTTATAAATTAATATACGGTTGTTTCTCTTAAAAGAGCCAAATACTTCCGGGATTCAATTAACGTAGGCGAGATGAGCGAAGAAAAATAAACAAATATCAGGACAGGCTCGAGTTGCGTGGCCTTTAATCGTGCTGTATATAAAAACGAGTCCTGGCACAAAAGTTAGGCTGGCCGACGGAACAAACTATATCGATGAGAATTGCAGCCGCGCGTGGTTGAAAATTACTGTTCTTCGCTGCGCTCTTGCCAAAATATTAAGAGCATGCATCACGTGCCAGTCAAATCAGTGATGCAATCTGTCATGACTCGAGGGATTATATAAGCATTATTGCACGTGGATAATTTCTGATCGAACAATAAAGGAGGCAGAGTGTTAATGAAGAGTCCTATAATTCAAAATTGTTAGAAAATGAATTGGTATTTCTATAAAAAAAAATTACATTAAATATATTGTTTTCCGACCATTTATAAATGGCTTTAAAGATGAGTATTGTGCACATATCTCCATTACGTTCTAATATGACCAACCTTCCGTTACTAACAGAAAAACTTTGTCGCTTTGCCCTCCATCGCCACCGTAGAAAATTCCGAGTAATCATCGGAGAACTAGCGCACTGCACACACACTTCTAGCATATTGGAGGTGCACATAAATGCCGTAAGCTGATGACTCGAAGCGACTTACCCCTTAGTATCGTAAACTGGAGTGCTAAACTGATATTATTATTATTCCTTTTTACTCCTATTTAAGACGTGAGCACGGGAGCACACAAACGCAGATGCCACACGGCAGCTGAGTTGGGCCTGCTGTGATGCGCGCTCCTGAATACGCAAGCCGAACTCACGTGCGGAGAGAAACTACGACCCAGAGAGCGGTACGATGAACGCAAGATACGTGGGATAATGTGAGTCTAGAGCATTTTACTGCTGCGGATAATTGACAGGTGTGACGCAAACACCGTCTCTGGAAGTTGAACGAAGCCAACCGAAAGCGCGTCTCCTACCAGCGGGAAAAGAAAATCCTGCAACTGGAATCACCAGAGACTCATCCTAAATTTGAATCGGTGACTTCCGTCCGTGAAAGACTTCGAGTCTTAAAATGCACGTGCAAATTGAATTTCTTGGTTTACTTAGACATTTCTACGTGGATCTCCGCTATCAATAATGAACGGTGTTAACTTCTTCGCTATGGGTGTTTGCCTGCGAATCTCACACGTTCGGCATCAGCGTAACCATTTTAATCTGCCCAGACAGACACCCGACCAGCATCCAAAGGAAAGCCGCGTGCGTGCACTTGGGTTACGGTGTTAACGCGTAGAAAGCTGGAAACAAGTGCAGTTTGCGGATAGCTTGTTGCGAGAAGATATGTCTTCAAGCAAGAAAAGAAGCCGCGGTGGTGCATTGGTTAGACTACTCGCCTTCCGCCTAGACGAACAGGGTTCGATTCCCAGCGGGGTCGCTCCCGGATTTTCGTCTGTGGGAATCTGCCGAAGTATGCCGCTGGTTTTTCTCGGGGAACTCCCGATTTCCCCGCCTTTGCATTCCGGCGCTGCTCCACACTCACCTCACTTGACCCTCATCGGCTCTCAAGACCTCGATGTTAAGAGCCGCCCGAATATCTCCACTCTCCAGTCCATTCATGTAGGGATGAGAAGTTATATTTAAAACGCAAATTCAATTTATGTACTAAACTTTCCCTTCCATTCTTGTGGATACTTCATTCCAGCACTTGCCAACATATTGTTAGTTTGCGTGTTCCTTTGTTTATCCCAAATCACCCCAATTTAAAATTTTTTTTTCTCGCAAATTAGAGATATTAATCGATCCTCATCGATCATTGTTGGAGTTATGGCAATAAACTATTATAGAATTATATGAAATTAACTCAGTGAACCAGAAGTAGTAATAGGAAAGAACGCTGCTGATGATGTTTGCTTAATAAGCTCCGGGGGAAATGTTTCAAACTCTTTATTTAAATGAAACTACTAAATCGGAAAATTCTTTTTCATGTCAGCTGTGATGATACAAATATTGAACAAAAAATTATCACCTCCCTGCTATGCAGTAGAGTGAAATCGTTCACATTAATTTTGTTTTTTTTATTGTAATCTTATAAATGGAAGCAAAAATTCGATTGGTCGTTAAATATGCCCTCTCTTATAAATGTATACAGGGCCCCTCTTATATTTAAAATTGATCCAACTTTATCTCAGTTGTGTCATGGGTTCGTAAAAAAAGAGGTCTTGAATTAGATAGAAACTATTGGTTAAAAATTACAAATACTTTTTGCAAAACGTACAGCTCTTCGTGATGAATGGGAAATCGGACAGGAATATATATCATTATCAATAACGCGAAATTTCAACTGGACTTATTTTACATTCATTGACCAAAAACACATAACATGAAAACCAAAGATTACGTACCTCATGACCATCCAGAAAGATTTTATGGGTAATTTGGAAATAAATTACAAATAATCGAAATAGGAACAGGCCTGATAAGACCTGCACTTGATATGCCACTACTGACTCACAAAAATAACTAACATTTCTATGTAGTTCATACATGTCGAACACAGTTTATTATCCACACAGCTATGTATATTTCGCTCTTAAATTAGTAACTTTTTTTTTCACTAAAACTTGCTTATTTTCTAACACGTAATGCCAAATACATTAGCGTTTTTACTGTTTGCACTTTTAATCATCATTATATGGCGTGAATAGAAGTTACAGAATAAAGTTATTTAATACATTTTGGCCGGTGCTATATATGACAATTCGGGTGAAACCAAAACTTTTACCCGCAATCAAACATAATTTCTTAATTTATAGCCAAATTAAAAGTGACCTCTTTGGAACAGCAGCGCACCGAACAGCGGGAATTTTCCCTATACCAAACTCTCCCATAAGCAATCTAGTTTTGTTATCAACCAAAATAGAATAAACCTAAGTCGTGGTTGCACGTGTTATGAACACGATAGCTCTTACAGTTTGTTACATAGTTTCCCAATGCGCCATAACAGTGTAACAATAAATCATAAGAGTTTTTTTTATATATAACGTGCCTCTGAAAAATTTGCTAATTTCACAAACTTCTAGAAAAGATAAGTCTGTATTTTTTTTTTATAGATTTTGCTTGCACAGCGGTTTCAGAACAAGTTTTGTATTATTTTATCATACATTCACGATAATTACTTTTGTAAGCAGGAATAGTATGATCAAGTACATGGTTATTGCATTTATTTATCCATCAGTAAGTTATTAATGAAATTACAGTACATTGGATATTTCGAAAATAAAAACGACGAAGCGAAAGAGCGTTGTGTAATCAAAATCGTACATCAGCTGCTGATTTATTTACACACGTGTTACTTTATTTGCTTCATCAAACTGCACAAATGTCAATAATTAATATTGCAGTGTATTAATAAAAGCTTCCCTGAAAAGTAAAATGTAAAAATAAATTGTTCCTGGTATCACACGCATTGACCGATGAACAGTCATTGAAAACGTTCCGTGTTAATATTTAGCCACACAAGCACGCTTTAATGTAACACCACGAGTATCATTAATTACAGTTTTACGTGAGAACGGGTCATTATTATGAACACCTACATCGCATTAACCTACACTTTGATTGATATCGTTCCATGCGTACGATGAAACAATACACTTCCGAGCGCTTCGGCTTGCACGATGCGCCTATCTGGTAGTTATTTGGCCTACTATAATGTTCCGATTACGAAATAAACGTCCTTTTCGTGTGAGATCGACACGAAAACTAGTATTTAACTTGCGAAGTAAAGTCGTGAACACCGTAATTTTATAAGTTTTGAACTTAAATGATGCATAGAAAATTGGTAAAATCGTGAATTATGTAATCGTATACAGGTAAAAGTACGAAAAAACGACACTTATGGAAATTATAATAGGCTTCAGATCTTTATCACAGTATTTTTAGTTTATTGTCGGCCTCTTGTATTTTCGAGGAACAGTTGCCCAGCTCAAATGTGTCACTCGGAATTAAGTTAATTCGAAAAGCTAACGGCCACGTTTCTTGTTTACACAGCGGAGATGTGTTGGAGAAAAATTTAGCCAACCCAAACGTAAGATTAAACTGTAGTGCTTTAAGAAAGGCCTATCTAGACTAAAAATATTTTCGCGGAAAATCTGTCTTCATGCGTGATCAAGAAATACGCATTGCAAACACTTGAGTGTTTCTCGAAGTCATTCGCAATGTAATTTGCCTATATTAAGAAATGGGTTTTGTGGGCTTAAACGTTCCTGGGATACTTAGTGAAGAGTGGGTGAGTGCAGAAATTTGGGCGGTTCTTAACATTGAGGTGTTGAGGGATGATGAGGGAAAGGCGAGGGGAGGGCTAATGAAGGATGGACGAGGGGAGTGTGGAGCAGCGCTGGAATGCAATGGCGGGGGAAGCGGGAGATCCCTGAGAAAACCCTCTGTCCAGCGGCATCGTCCGGAACGATTCCCACATGCGAATATCCGGGAGCAACCCCGCCGGGAATAGAACCCGGTTCGCCTAGTGGGAGGCGAGTAATTTAACCACTACACCACCGTGGCCATCTTGGACTCTTAGTCCTTTTAAAATAATTCGCGGAGCTGTTATTTTAAGTTGGAAAAAAAAACAATCAACGCATTTAGTCCACTATAATAGGAAAATGCCATTTGACGCGGGTACTTTATTATTTCCATCGCAATGGAACAACGCAGAATCTAGGTAGTCCCTACGTGTAAGCTTCAAACCTAAAATTCTGTTCTTCAAAGTAAACGCTATCTAAGGAAAGAGTTTACATAGGCTCACATCTGGGAATGGCAACATTTCTTTAGGTGATTAGGGAAAACGCCTAATTTATGTTATGTTTCCAGTTGTTTTGTAGTTTATTAGACCCAACCTACAGAACTCTGATTCAGAGTAAAAACTGCTATGGCCAGTGATACATTTGTTACGCCGATTGGGAAATAGCAAATTTTGTATTCAGAGACAATCGGTGCTAGAAGCTGACAAATCTGTTACAGCACCTTCCAAGTTCCCAAATTTTCTTTGAATGTTAGATACATGCCAGGTTGTTACGCCGGAACAGCAATGTTTCTCCACAATTTTATATGAAACTTGACAGCAAAACTGTATAATTTCTTAGCTGCTGTTCTTATTTACAAGTAATTATTTTTGAGCGCATTACTAAAGATTCAGTTCTCATTTATTTCCATACATTTGTAACAAACTGAAGGTTGCTCCAGGTACTATAAACGAAAAGTTTGCCAGAAATACAAGTAAACCATTTATACAAATATATGAATCTTATTTGTTACGGCAACACAAAAATAAATTTGTAAGCATCTCGCTATAGAGAAACAGACCAAGCCGATTCTGTCGGGGGAGGGAGGGGGATGGGCAAATCCAATTTTTTAGGATGGGTCAGGGGATTGTGGCACCATATTAAATTTCTTCCTTCCCTCCCACAAAATATTCATTCGTAATTAGTTAATGCACATTCTACAGCGTGGTTGCGGTTTAGCTGTTGGATACGTTGGTTTGAGCTGCCAATATAAATGATTGAAAAGCCACTTTGTTGCTTAAATAAATACATTTACATTCAAATTAAATTATAAAATTAAATTATTTAAATGGCATGATTACTTTATTCCTAATATATTCACGAATCTAAGCTCTTATGATCGAATAAGTATAACGTTTTGTAAAGTGAAATATTTGGGCATACACGTTCTCTCTCTTTCTCTCTCTCGCTTATGTGTGTATACATACACACACACATATATATATATATATGTTAGTTGGGACCGCTTTCAGTAGGCAGTAGTTTTCACTATCGATGGTATCCGATAGCTGTCCATCTTAATATCATTAATATCGATGATACTATCGAAGTTTCTTCAATTTTACGCGAATCTCATCACGCATTAATTTTAATTGCACGAGCACCTAAACCTACGGGTTCTACATACAGTAGTCCAGATATGAAAATACAGCAAATAAAGCAATAACGGTTCTCTAACAATGTTGTAAACCTTCGTAAGAAAAATATTCAAACCATTAAAGTTGAATTTAATATTTCATTATACAAACAATTTTTGTTATTTCTTGAGATATTTAGGCTAACTTGTAAATCGAGTGACGTCTACCTAGAAAACGGTGTTAGTATAGTCCTGCCTTTAGTTTATGTTTCTTGTGAGATAGCATTCCTGTTAGTTCTTAAAAGCGCCCCTTTTCTGCGCAAGCAAAACATGAAATAAACGTGTGTGTATATATATATATATATATATATATATATATATATAAGCATACTACTTATATATATTCATTAATTAAAACATTTTCTTGGAGATAACAAAACTAAATTCGAAATAAGAAACACAGAATTTCTTATTTACTTGTTCTGTCAACACTATTAATTGAAATATAGGGGAAAAATTACCTCTTTTCAGCGTGAATGCAACTTCTTTGTGCACTCGATCTAAGTGATCACGTAAATTTTGTGTGGTTCTAGATGTTTTGTAGACCTTAATGCAACTTCTTTGAGCACTCGATCTAAGTGATCACGTAAATTTTGTGTGGTTCTAGATGTTTTGTAGACCTTAAAACCCAGCTTGCATTTTGTTTTCGGCGTCCCGCCATCTCANATAAACGAACGTCATCTTCGTTCATGGTTGTCACTCTAGGAGAATCTACATTCCTTATCGAGCTAAAACAACCACCATAAAATCTTCTAAATGAATCAATGTCTGAAGTCTAATTTTTTTAAAAGAAAATTTAGCTTATGTTTTAAAACGAAAGCTACTATCGTACAATAAAATCGGTAGTCGGTAGGCTATCTTTGGCTTTAGGATGGTTTCAAACCTTCGATACTATCGATAGTACTATCGCAGGCGGCCGATACCGGCTCTAAGCATTTATAACCGTCTCGGATTACGGCAGGACGTATCAGGCGAGCAGCGGCTCAATCGCACCACTGGAGCAAACTCATAATACTGTGAAGTCAGTCTCACTGTTAGCGAATTTATTACTCGAAATTACAAAGTCGCCAGGTAGGAACACGTGTACTGGCGTTAAATACGTGTTAGAAGAAAATATCTTATATCCAGCACTGCAAGAACATGAGTTCAGTTTCATCGACCGCAGTTTAATTGCTCAGCTACACTGGGCGTGCCTGCATTTCTGTAAAACTATCGTATTAGTGGGATGTCAGCAAATGGATTGGGTCGGTAACTGCTTTAGAATTGGCGTCAATACAAATTTAACGCTATTTACAAGCTGCCTTGTTAATTAGGTCATGTCACAAAAATATGATTTTTTAGTCTACACAGATTTCCTGTACGCTGTTGCTGTGATACGNAATGCAACTTCTTTGTGCACTCGATCTAAGTGATCACGTAAATTTTGTGTGGTTCTAGATGTTTTGTAGACCTTAAAACCCAGCTTGCATTTTGTTTTCGGCGTCCCGCCATCTCATTTTTCGAAATATGGCCTAGTTGTCGAACTAACTTCCGTCATTTCTGTTACTTCTTGACAAAGTCATCCAGCACACGAAACTGAACACAGAACAAGGAATGAGGGTACANTTCCGTCATTTCTGTTACTTCTTGACAAAGTCATCCAGCACACGAAACTGAACACAGAACAAGGAATGAGGGTACACAAACGAACGCCATCTTTGTTCATGGTTGTCACTCTAGGAGAATCTACATTCCTTATCGAGCTAAAACAACCACCATACAATCTTCTAAATGAATCAATGTCTGAAGCCTAATTTTTTTAAACGAAAATTTAGTTTAGGTTTTAAAACGAAAGCGATTATCGTACAGTAAAATCGATAGTCTGTAGGCTATCTTTGGCTTTAGGATTGTTTCAAACCATCGATACTATCGATAGTACTATCGCAGGCGGCCGATACCTACTCTGTGTCCTACTTGATTATATACGCAGAATTCGGATAATCAAGCGCTGAGCATTTATAACCATCTCGGATTACGGCAGGACTTACCAGGCGAGCAGCGGCTCAATCGCACCACTGGAGCAAACTTATAATACTGTGAAGTCAGTCTCACTGTTAGCGAATTTATTACTCGAAATTACAAAGTCGCCAGGTAGGAACACGTGTACTGGCGTTCAATACGTGTTAGAAGAAAATATCTTATATCCAGCACTGCAAGAACATGAGTTCAGTTTCATCGACCGCAGTTTAATTGCTCTGCTACACTGGGCGTGCCTGCATTTCTGTAAAACTATCGTATTAGTGGGATGTCAGCAAATGGATTGGGTCGTTAACTGCTTTAGAATTGGCGTTAATACAAATTTAACGCTATTTACAAGCTGCCGTGTTAATTAGGTCATGTCACAAAAATATGATTTTTTAGTCTACACAGATTTCCTGTACGCTGTTGCTGTGATACGNGTGTTAATTAGGTCATGTCACAAAAATATGATTTTTTAGTCTACACAGATTTCCTGTACGCTGTTGCTGTGATACGATAATTACATAAACGAGAAATTATTTGAAAAATGTTGGTGCGTGTCACGGTTCCAAGAATAAAGCATTTTTTTTTTAACTAACGCAGCTAGAACACGTGATTTGTAAAATCAACGTTTTAGTGTAGAAGTTAGAATATTTAAACATCCGTTCAATGTCCAAAGACTTTATTCTGTCAAGTATGAGTTAATATCAAGATAACTTACACAAAGGAATTAATGAGGATTACCTTTTTATGAATAACGTTGGTAGCAGTCAACTATAAAACTACAGTATGTCAGCAGGGGCCAATATATATATATATANCTTTTTATGAATAACGTTGGTAGCAGTCAACTATAAAACTACAGTATGTCAGCAGGGGCCAATATATATATATATACAGAAAGAAGTTGTGTGTATTGGCACTGGATTCCTACCGTGGAGAATATTGGATGTGATGNAATATATATATATATACAGAAAGAAGTTGTGTGTATTGGCACTGGATTCCTACCGTGGAGAATATTGGATGTGATGATACTTAATTGCAACATGCTATAGTTGAAAGAACGAGAATAGATTTTATAATAATAATTTTACAGACTTTTTTTTTATACAGTAACCGAACTACTGCTATAAAAGAAGAATACGTAATAAGACTAAAACTTCCTCGATCTAGGTGAAAACCGCAGTGTAGCAATTCCTGTAATATTTTGCAAATGTAAGCGATTGGCAGATCTATGGAACACATGATAATCGTCACATTTAAGGAATAGTAATCACATGGGCAGTTATTTTATAATGCGGTATGTCAATAATTATGCTCTTTACTTTGAACGTATTGAAATTTAGACTTTTTAAAGTAGCAAATGTAAAAATATATTTTAATCAAAATAATCCGTTGTCATTTCTTCCTGTTCTCTATGCTTTTAAAAATAAATTTTACGGGAAATGGCACTATGAATGATAGATTATGAAAATCTTAGAATTTGTAATATTCATGTTTATTACAGTACAATTGTAAATATTATACATCTTTTAGTTTGTAAGTATATCGTTAGCATGAAATCTAGTATGTAAATTTCTAGTGGGCATACTGAAAATTAAGAACCACTGCAGTCGATATTTTGCCCGTTATAACAGATCAACATATATTCAGTCGATTTTCTGTGGTAAATGCTGCTGTTTATGACTGGCTTTTACCAGAGTAAAATGCAACAGAAACTGAGCCCATTAGTTGAGGGGCATGAAGTGCGATACGGTATTTTCAGTGCCTGTCAAACCAAAATGCCTTCTGTTACGACCATATGCGGCTTCTCGTTTCCAGAAACGGGGCAAGTCTCAAAGTTTCTGTGACAGTAGCCGTGTCCAATTAAGTCGTCCCTCTCCCCCNCTCGTTTCCAGAAACGGGGCAAGTCTCAAAGTTTCTGTGACAGTAGCCGTGTCCAATTAAGTCGTCCCTCTCCCCCTTATCATCATATACTGTGTATTGTATGTCTGTGCCTTTTATTATGCACGTAACAATTAATGCGAGCCAAAGTTTTAAATATTAATATATGTATATATATATATATCCATTTGGTTGTGGGCAAACCTATAGAGATATATTTTGAAAAGAAGTGGTACAGCAATGTATAATGGGCGGGGGGAAGTGGGTTTGACGCACCCATGCTGGCTGAAAAGTGGAGGGGCGACCCATACTCTTCCCACCTTCACCCCCCTCATACTTCCTGNTTGACGCACCCATGCTGGCTGAAAAGTGGAGGGGCGACCCATACTCTTCCCACCTTCACCCCCCTCATACTTCCTGCCTATGGTTAAGACAGATGAAATGAAATTGCATTATGTATAAGCAAAGTGGTTACTTAAATGTTTTCTTCATATGTATACTTGCCAGTACTCATTACATACTCATTGGCGGTAGTTACAGATTAAATGTACACGGCGACAAAACGTAAACTAACTAAAATTCGCCTTTGTCTTGACGAGACAGGATTGTTAAAACTGTGATTATGTAATGAATTGCCAAATCAGTGATTCTTAATTTTCGAGTTCATGTTTTCTTAAACAATTTTAAAATAAGAATTTTCCGTTATATTATGACTTCTTAACTTTCGATGTCACTTCGCTAGTTGTCAAAATGTTCAAGAAAAATATTTGTTTCAAACTATTCTGATTTGTTGATAACCGCCTTTCTTTTTCAAGCGAGACATTTACTTGAATACGCACACCGCCACATTCAGTTTTAAAATTTCGTAGTTTTTTTTTATTAGAATTCGTACACTTTCAAGTTCGTGTCACAGCTTCCAGGAACTATTTGCTTGCTTAGGCGGTCTCTGAATCTTTATCAAAAAAGGAATGCAACATATTAAGTAGCGAACCATGCACAAACAGGCCAAGAATTGGACATCACATTTTCCTTAAAGACAGCAAGCAGTCAATGAATAATAAATGGCCTGTGGAAAATATGTGAAGAGGCACTCACCCTAAGAATTTTTCTAGCCTAGTCCTTGGTATATGGCCTAACGTATTAAAACGACAAATATTAATTGGGCGCACAGACACTTTTGTGTTATTGTTTGCTCTGCGCGGTAGCATAGGTATGCATTCTGCTGCAATTTGCATTTGTAAATATTTCTATTCTTCCAGGCAAAATTAAATCAAGACAAAAGATGGATCAAATATTTCAACATGAGATGTGGTTGAAATTGTCTGTCCATATGTAGGTAATTATTAGAAACCACTCAAATTGACAGAAGGCTAAATTTCACACTCCTGTATACACTGGAACAACTCACATTTGTCCATTGACAACTAAAACAACGAGAATCATTTATTCCGGTTTTATGGTTTATGACTCTGTTCCTCCAGCTTTATATCATTAATTCAGAATGCTTCAAGACTTTTAGAATGAACGACAATGTAGTGGCGAAAGCAGCATAAATAGACAGATGGGTTNTAATTCAGAATGCTTCAAGACTTTTAGAATGAACGACAATGTAGTGGCGAAAGCAGCATAAATAGACAGATGGGTTTTAATGCATTTTGCGAGTCTATAATCGTTGTTTTCTCAAACCTGTGCAATTAGCATTTTTTTTAAAATGGAGACAGGCCATACTTTGAGCAAGTGTAGGTTTGCATTATTTTTTTTAATACACTCATGGAAAACGAAAAATGAACACCACTAAAGCGGTGACGTAGAATGCGCATGGTGCACTGATAGAGGGCAGTACATGATCAACAGTGCTGTGCTGTGGACAGAGTAGGAACCGCGTACTAGGCATAACACCGCTGAGTCCAATACAACTGTAATTGAGTCGGTGACAGAGTAGTATTCTGTTATTTCAAGCATCGGCCTGTCTGCAGTAAGCATTGTAGACATGCCACGACGGTATTGACGACCACACTTCGTGCAATTAAAGGACTTTGAATGAGGTCGTATTATAGGCCTGAGGGAGGCTGGATGGTCCATCCGAAGAACTTCCCGATGCGTATGACGTGAAGTGTCTCCTGTGCATCATTGGTGGTGCCGGTGGTCCAACGATGGTACACATGCTCGTATATCTTGTTCCAGACGGCAGTGGCATACGGATTCCCGCCTGGACCACGGCATCAGACGAGCAGCCATTGCTGATAGCACGGCGACCGCCGCACAGATTAGGGCCACTGTTGCACCCAGGGCGTCAGCTAGGGCCATTACCAACCGTTTGCTGGACGCTGGGATACGATCAAAGGTGCCGCGCGCCAAGCTTCCTCTCACACCTCATCACTTTGCAGCCCGCCTCGGATGGTGTCGCGAACGACGCAACTGGAGGGATGAATGGCGTGGAGTTGTGTTTAGTGATGAGAGAAGATTCTGCCTTGGCTCCAGTGACAGTCATTTGCTAGTGCGGCGTNGAAGATTCTGCCTTGGCTCCAGTGACAGTCATTTGCTAGTGCGGCGTCGACCAGGAGAGCGGCAGCAACCAGAGTGTATGCGGAAGCGACAAACAGGACCAACTCCTGGCATCATGGTCTGAGGAGCAATAGCCTACAATGACCCGTACGTCTCTGGTCTTTTTTGAGGGGACACTGAACAGGGAACTCTACATCCAGAACATCATCCAGCCCATTTTGTTGCCGTTCATACAACGCCAAGGAGATATCATCTTCCAGCAGGACAATGCCCGTGCACACACGTCTCGCGTTACCCAACTTGCTCTCGAAGGTGTTCAACTCCCCTGGCCAGCAAGATCACCCGACCTGTCCCCCAATGAACATGTGTGGGACATGATGGGACGGTGTTTGGTGCTGTCTGCAATACCGGCAACAAACCTCCACCAATTGCAACAGCAGGCGAAATTAGCGTGGAACACTATTCCCCAAGATGACATCAGACACCTTTATGATCGTCTTTACGCACGACTACAGGACTGCATCGTCGCTAAACTAAAGTAATCTACACAAGATACTAGCATTGTTGTTAAAGACACTCTGTCGCCTCTGTCCATATGTGTACGATCCTATGATATGATTATTATAATATACAGTTTACAGCCTGTATAATTATTCAATAAANTCTGTCCATATGTGTACGATCCTATGATATGATTATTATAATATACAGTTTACAGCCTGTATAATTATTCAATAAAACCTTCATTCAAGAGAGACCAATGCGCCCGAGTGTTCATTTTCCATTTCCCACCAGTGTATAAACGCATTTTGANAAACCTTCATTCAAGAGAGACCAATGCGCCCGAGTGTTCATTTTCCATTTCCCACCAGTGTATAAACGCATTTTGAAATGTTATAGGTGGCTCAGGTACAAATAAACTGAAGATTTTCAGGAGCTTAACCTAATCGCATGGATTCTAATAGGAAGAAATGATGCTTCTATGTTAGTAGCCGGGCAACATGACGCCAATTCAAATAAATAGAGGCCTGTGAAGTCTAGGTTTTTGTGAATTAAGGTACCTCCCTAGCGAAAAATTTAAAACCCCTCAAGGTCACGTTCAGCTGTAAGGAAGGATGGCGATGGGAAATGGCATAAACAAGCTTCGCGTGTGTTCTGTTTCCCCAGAATTTTAAGCGATGTTTGTAGGGTTTTAATACAGCAATCTGTTCAGAAAAGATACAGAATTGTCGCTGCAGTTTAAAAAACCGTTTACATGACAGCGATTTTCTGTCACTTCAACAATATTTNAAAAGATACAGAATTGTCGCTGCAGTTTAAAAAACCGTTTACATGACAGCGATTTTCTGTCACTTCAACAATATTTCAACGACCATATTAATGCTTTACTAACAAAACTTATTAACTGGTGACAAAATATCTTCTTTAATTTCTGTCCTGGAAAAAGACTTTAGTTAAAATATTCAATATTTATTTTTTTTTAAATTAGAATAGACATGACTGGTTACAGTGGTGCCCATATGGCAACTAGGCAGGGCCCTTAAACAAANAAAAGATACAGAATTGTCGCTGTAGTTTAAAAAACCGTTTACATGACAGCGATTTTCTGTCACTTCAACAATATTTAAACGACCATATTAATGCTTTACTAACAAAACTTATTAACTGGTGACAAAATATCTTCTTTAATTTCTGTCCTGGAAAAAGACTTTAGTTAAAATATTCAATATTTATTTTTTTTAAATTAGAATAGACATGACTGGTTACAGTGGTGCCCATATGGCAACTAGGCAGGGCCCTTAAACAAANATTTTTTTTAAATTAGAATAGACATGACTGGTTACAGTGGTGCCCATATGGCAACTAGGCAGGGCCCTTAAACAAATAACCATATATCTAATGGTTAGGAAACAAAATGTTGCATAATAACAAGTGCAAATATTTCAAGTGGAAACTTCGGCAGTGAAATTGGATCGACCGGCAACCGCGACTTTCATGAAACGCTTTTCTCTCTTCCGCTTCCTCTCGTGAGTTCCGGAAAGCGATGCGCGAAAGCAGAGCCATTAACTGTTTACATTTGACGTGCACAAGCGCTGCCGTTTGTTTTGGCAAACTGAATAATCGCAGCTTTTTGATGAAGCGCCGCCTTTGTTGTCGGAGATTGCAATTGTTGCCTGGCTGATTATATAAATTACACGTAAACAGATAGAGGGAAAGAGAGTGCGGGGCAAAAGTGGCCCAAATACCTCCCCGCCCCGCGAAGTCTGCTCTCAGTTATAGTCTCTTCACGTGCCTAAGTGCTCACGTAGGTATGCGAAGTACAGTAGGTAGTTATACAACTGGCATTAGCGCGTCAGACTCGCAGTTGACATGCTTCGGATTCAGTCTCCGCCAGCTGCAAGTTTAAAATATAAAATTTTTAATTAAATTAATTTTTTTATACATTTGATATCAAATTTAACTTAAACTATGACATTCAGAATGAATCAGTTTATCCCAAGTTGTTTTCCGTGCCCATTATAGGGTAATCGGTACACTCCCTTAATACAAACCCTCCCTATTTACACGATATTTTGAATAATTAACTCAACGCCCAGATTTTAATAGTTTTTATATATACAATATTATATTAAAACGTGAAAGTTTTATTGTGACCACAGAACCACTTATGTCTTGTTCGCGTCTCACAGTATCAAAAATACATATTCTTTTTCAATTTACCTTGAAAGTTAATTACATTCAGCAGAATAAAGTAAGTAACGAAGATAAGAAGTTACTGATACAATTGGGTGCAAATAATATTTTATGAAATCCTTAAAAACTTGGATGTCGTCTTGTTGGCAGCAACGCCATTATTTATGAGTCCAGAAGCACATGCAACAGTAGTGAGACAGTTACAAATACACGCGTGGCTTACCCGGGACTTGAACCCAGAAAGCCTGCTACCATAAGCTAGCGTGGAATAAACTGCATTACGTAGGTAAAATTGGGAGTATCAACTTCGTATGTAACCAGTATAATCTTTTGAACGATAGGGTTTACTAACCTGAAATATTTACGGGGCCGTCATTTTGAAAATAAGTGTCTGCGCAACTTAAAACACGCAAGTTTGAGTGACCCGCTGTAGTAGTACTCGTCTGAAGAAATTTTTGGGAATTGCCAGATTGGTCCCCGAGATATGGTACAAAACCTTTAATTTCATATTTAGTGTTACCTTACAAAATTTCTAAATAAAGAGGTTTCGTATACGATGGTTATACTGTATACTGTCAGCATAAAATTTTTGTTTGAGTTGTTTAGTAGATATGACAGACTTTTCAAAATATTTATGTGGCCACCGTTTTGAAAATCAATGTCTGACACCACTTAAATCATGTAAGTTCACTTGGGGTGTGTAAAATTTGGTGGAAATTAATTTAATTTTTTCGGAAATGTGACAAANCTTAAATCATGTAAGTTCACTTGGGGTGTGTAAAATTTGGTGGAAATTAATTTAATTTTTTCGGAAATGTGACAAAATGTTCAGTTTTCTCAACTGGCACTATTTTCCTAAAAGGCTGGAGAAATAATTATTTATATAAACGCAATGAANCTTAAATCATGTAAGTTCACTTGGGGTGTGTAAAATTTGGTGGAAATTAATTTAATTTTTTCGGAAATGTGACAAATGTTCAGTTTTCTCAACTGGCACTATTTTCCTAAAAGGCTGGAGAAATAATTATTTATATAAACGCAATGAAANAAATGTTCAGTTTTCTCAACTGGCACTATTTTCCTAAAAGGCTGGAGAAATAATTATTTATATAAACGCAATGAAAAAAAAACCTGCCACACCTAAATCATGTAAATTTACTTACTGTACTGTATCACTACTTGTGTAAATAATTAGGTGGGGATCGGTAGATTGGACCTCGATATATGGCATTTTTTTTCATGTGACGATCTTCATAAATGGAGGACAAAAGGGTCATTGTATTCGCACATTCAATGATTGGCATAGATGCTGCCAGTAAAAAAAGTTAAGTTAAAATCGGTTACATAGATTCGTAAACTAAAATATTGTCGCTACTAGGCCACCTGAGTTATACAGAATGGTGGCTAGCAGTTTATATAGTTAAATTATTTCGGTGCAGACTAAGGGCACCTGAGGTTGTAGCGTAACGGGTAAACAAATACTCGTATTCTCCGTTATTAAACACACCGGTATTTTATTTGTCTGAATGTCACATAGGTATTTACACACACTGGCGAGACTGAGCCCCCCTGCAAGTCGTAGGCCTGAAGGGCTGGTGGGCTGAATACTATGCGTCGGGGAAGGTTGTTGAAGGGAGACGTATCTCTACTTATCTGTGACTGCGGCTTTTGGTGAGTTGTCGTCGTTGGTAGCTGAGGCATGGTGAGTTGGGTGGCCCTGGTTCAGGCCCTCGGACTAGCTCTCGTTGGCGTGCTGTACTAAGTTAGCTTCTTCCTGCGGCTTTGACTGGCTCTCTTGGAAGTCCGGGATGGGTTTCCGGGCCTTTTTACTTTCTCGGCGACCTCGGCTGGCCTTACTTGTAGGAGAACGCGTCTCCTCGGCTAGCGGCGACGTCCACAATGGTCCGGCTCGCGTTTTCTGACTTCCCCACCTCGGAAACTCCCACTACATTTTCGGAAATTAACTCATAAGTTCTCGGTACTTTTACTGGGTTTGTCTCGGGAATTTACACATGAAGTTTCGGGCGCCACTCGGACTGGGGCTACCACTCGTTTCCGGGAATTTACTCATATTCTCGGCACTGTTCTCGTCACATGACTGATTACTCCCATTTCGACTTCTCCCATTTCGGCTGCATCTATCTCGTCTCGCAGCTGTACCGCCGAACAACTCCCATCTCGGTTGGCGATAATTGCTCCCGAACAACTGACAGCAAACAACTGACTGCCTGGGCCGGGTCCGAACTCCGGCCTGGTGATACGACTGCCTCTCGCACTAACAGCCTTCTTCGCCTCGCATCACGGCTGAACAACTCATCGTGAACAACGAATTACAACTGACTGCCTGGGCCAAGTCCAAACTCCGGCCCAGTGATACTGCTGCCTCTCGCCTAACTGCCTTCTCTGTCTCGCATTGCATCTGCCGAACAACTCCTCGTCAACAACTGATTACCACTGACTGCCTGGGCCGGGTCCGAACTCCGGCCCGGTGATACGACTGCCTCTCACCAAACTGTCTTCTCTGTCTCGCATCGCGGCTGCCAAACAACTCCTCGTCAACAACTGATTACCACTCATCCCGAACCTTGGCTGCTCCTGAATTTAACCCATCTCCTGCTATATTCAAGTTGGCTGTCAGCAGATTCTCGAGAGAGAAATCGGAAAATCCCCTGTGTACCTCGCGCGTTTTTTGTGTAGGATTTTGTGTCTTGTCAGCTGCTTGGGCGCTCAAACTAGGGTGGAGGGAGGGGTGCGGCAAGCGTCTCGGGGGTTCCTGTGAGCTGTGTCGGCACTATTCTCGTCGGGGGCACCCCCTGTTTCCTTCGTAGAGGGCATATATAAGCTAATTCTAGGGACTTACCCTGTTTCTCTCAACTTCGGTTTTTCCCCGTGTATCCTTATACGTCGGGACTGTCCCGAGGATTATCCTCTCATGGTGTGAATACAGTGCAATGCCTATCCCCTGTATCCTTCACGAGACCAATGTTTTACAGCTGCCGTTCTGATAATAAATGCCTTGAACATTAAACATATATAAATAAATTAATATGGCCTGCCACAATACAACATCTTCTCCAAATTTGGTAGGAATGGTTCAATTGTTTCCCAACACATGACATGAAAACTTTATTTATTCGTGTGGCGCAATTTCCAAATGGCAGACAAAAGGTGCTCCATATAGACACATTTGATACCTATAATTTATACTGCCAGCATACAAAGTTAATTTGGAATTAATTACGTGGTTTCGATGATATAGCATACTAGCTAAAATTTCTATATGGCCGTTATTTTTAAAATTTCTGACCTACTTAATACATGTCAGTTTATACCACGAAATGTAGAACTATTATTTTTGTCACATTTGGTAGGAATAGGTCAATAGTTTGAGATATGACAGAAAACGTCATTAATTTATTTGATGCTATCTT
The DNA here is from genome assembly GCA_002778355.1 of Clitarchus hookeri. NCBI lineage: Eukaryota > Metazoa > Arthropoda > Insecta > Phasmatodea > Phasmatidae > Clitarchus > Clitarchus hookeri. Next base: position 653,571 of record NQII01000545.1, on the reverse strand, counting down.
AAAAAAGGCGGATGAAATTGGTTAAATGTCGGCATATATGATGCTAGTAATATAAACTTTCAGCATATACAATTTGGTTGAAATTGGTAGAATAGTTATATACTATATACACACAAACCTAAAATATTTATATGGCCACCATTTTTAAAATGTGCCTAATCAATTTGTATTGCATACATTTACATGGCCTACCACAGTTTTACACAGTTTCCAAATTTGGCGAGAATTCGTTGAATAGTTTTCCGAAATATAAAGTACAAACTTTATTGCCGTCCAACAAAAATATTTATTTCTATATTCAGTTATTACTTATTACATGTTGCACTGTCAACATACAACATTTTGTTTAAATTGGTTGAATGGTTCCCGAGATATGACACATCACCCTAAACGTTGAAAATGGCCGCCATTTGAAAGCAAGCGTCCGTTATAATCGGTGAAATTCAGTTCACGCGTTCGTTCAAAAGATTTTAGGGGGGATACACGCACACACACACACATCCACACACACACATCCACACACACGCGCAAATACGGACAGGAAAGTGATTTTGTAAGCCTTTCTTTCCTTCAAAAAGTGGGGTAAAAAAAAAAAAAAAACAATTTCAACCCGAGGAGTGCATTAAATCGTCACGCCCTACCATAAACCTTCCTGCATATATTAGTTATTATTTCTAGTATTTCTACCTTGCTTCACTAAGTATCGTTGCAAATAATAGTGTTTTTTTTGCAAACACATGAAGTAGTAAATATTAGACAGTAAATTTCTCACAGAATTACTACCTTCGAAGATCCAGTTATCCTGCGCGATGCAGTAGTATTTTCTGGTCATAAGTTTTACTTAAGTCAGCTGTACATGACCAACTATTCTGAATGTGCAAACATTACGCAGCAAAGTTACAATGGCCTGCTTCGGTCTTTAAAGATGTAAGAGGTAACTAAAGTATAGTTGTGTAACGTCCGGCTGTTGTAACTCTGACCTCGCTTCCAACACTTACACTAACAGCGCCATCGAGCCGGGAAAGCCCTGTAAAAGGCAAGTTAGTGGTTATTTGCATTTCAAATTGACTTTTACCGTTGTACAAAAACAGCCCAAGGTAAATAGAAACAAGCATACAAACCTGCATAAATCCATGATGGCAGTCCATACAGTCCATTTAAATACTCATTGGAATATTTCATTGTCATTTCCGTTAAACTTTAAAGAGGTGAATTTTCTAGAATTTATTTGATATGGGAATTCTTTTTTTGTTCTTAGGCTTATTTTAAGGTCTTGAAAAGAATTGATAATAGGAAATGCATCATAAAAATGATAACGGGCGAACTTTCGAAGCGTTAAACAAAAGCCGTCAGTACTGCACTTAAATTTGATCGTCGGAACGCTTGCAATGAGAAGATGGATGAGTAAAGAGAAAAATCTACTTAAACATGACNGCACTTAAATTTGATCGTCGGAACGCTTGCAATGAGAAGATGGATGAGTAAAGAGAAAAATCTACTTAAACATGACCTAAAACTCAAATTTACGTCAAGAATTCCGAAAAAAAAAGGCATTAACCCCTTTCAATTTTAAAAAGTAGGGAATTAGGCTCATATAAATATGTTAAACGAAGTCNGAAAAAAAAAGGCATTAACCCCTTTCAATTTTAAAAAGTAGGGAATTAGGCTCATATAAATATGTTAAACGAAGTCATTCAGTTTTTGTTAATTACTTTCTGTGGCGTCTGCATTTGGATGCTGTCATCTGGAGCTTACTTCATTTGCATTTCTGAAAGCAATTACGTGTGACTTAAACGACGTTTCTTTAATCAGTTTATTTTAATTTTCGACGGGCTGCTGAGAAGATTAATTCAAGAAGCCTGCGGACTTCTTTCAACTTTCTTCCAAGAAGTTAATAGAATTAATGCCGGTTGTAGAAAACGCAAAATTACAAAATATTTAAAAGCTTTCCATCCGTTTTCATGGGCACTCCCCGATTTAACCTAAAAAAAAAAAAAAAAAAAAAAAAAAACCAACTTGGCTATATATTAATTACGTTTTCGTTGTGAAAGTAATGTAAAAAAAAATGTTGCATTCTTATGCTTGGATATTAAATATTTAATTCGATTGAACATCTGTAGTTTTTTCCACTAATATCTCCGTAACCTTTCTGAAAGTATGTTGATTACAAATAACTGAAATTATGAAAGCTTATGAAAAAACATTTTTAGTGTTGTGCACATAGTTAACACAGAGTAGTCCATAGCACTAACAGTTAAAACTTCTATTTGTTACAAATTTGGCAACGCACTTCATATGTGTGTACTTTACCCATGTCAGCTTGCAAGCATGACCGTCTCGATACATAAAAAAAAAAGAAAGTCTTGAACGAAATTTGTTTTCCTTTTCGGTAACTGAATAATAGTAAACCAGATAATAAATGGTGCTGTAACATCTAAAATCTCCATATTTTTTAAATCAGTAAGTGATAAATTTATATTGCGTAGATTATAAGAGTAAAGTTATGTGTACTTCCAATTTTTCATAAATTCTGCAGACACGACTATAAAGAGGGCATTTTCTTTTCCCGAAAAAGTGAAATTTAATATCTAAACATTTTTACACTAGCTAATTTAGGTTTAAAAACCCGTAACGAATTGAAGAGGGCATGTTGAAAAAAGTCACCTTAAACTGTGGGAAATGATGTATATTTTCACATGATTTGGCATTTGGAATACATATTTATGTTTCTAAATAAAAAACATATTATTGTGCTTACTAGGCTACTTTATTGGTTTGTAACACTTAAAATATTAATTAATTTTTTTACATATTTTAACAATACGGTAAAACAGCATTCACACTTTATGCATTTCGAAAAATTACAAGTCACAATTATGTAAATAATAATGTAATACCTACCTTCGTAATGTAAGGATACGCATGGTATTAAAAAAAATTAATAATACTTAAATGTTATTACTATAAGTGTACAGATCGTATTGTGCCGAAGCACAAATAATTACAAACAAAAAATTCAATATATGTTTATATTTGCCAAATAAATATTCATGATGACAGACAGCGCCCTAAAAATGGGTTATAAACTACTTTGCAATTATTAAAGCCGTGATCTCAAATATAATTTCCTTCCAGATCCACACAAAACATTAAAAGTTAACAAAACGTATTAGAAAATGTTATGAAAATCAGTTAATTGCTCTGTTGATTACAGATGATTTAAAACAACATATACAAATTAACAAAAGATTATGATGATTTAATAAATATATAATTTACAGATTCAATTAAAGCATTTCACTTGACAAGACTTGTGAATAAGAGCAATTACATAAAAAGGACGGCAGACTTATGAGCCCAGTAAAGTCTCCTTTATATAAAATAACGACTTAAAAAATTCAATAAAAAAATACATAAAAAATTTATGTTTCGATGGAGGCAGTCAAATGACCCGTCATAACTCCAGCGAATAAAATTTAATGAACAACCCCAATTAAATATCAACAACGCCCAATGCATACTCATGGACACGGAGCATATTGAAAATATTGAAAAATTCTTGGTCAGCAAACAAGACTAGACACTACATGTTGAAACCGGAAACACACAGCAAAGCTAGGTTTTAGTTCAACCGAAACAAAATTTAGGTTGGCGAAATCATGCAGCTCTTCAAGGACTCGTTCTGACGACGACCGGGCGTAGAAATGACGTGCAACGACTTAAATAAAACTGCCCCATCACAAAAAAAATGATTACGCNGGATCTGAGCCGGACAAAGAGCAAGCCACCACGCAGAGTCGAAATCGATTGTGACTCCTACCGCGGCGAGCGCTAGCGTCGCAGTATTCTCAGTATTACATGAGCCGTTACATAACATAAGAACTTTGAACCACGACAAACGTTGCTGTTATGTAAAGGGACAGCACTATAAAGACAGAAATATAAAGTTCTCGAAATTAATATTAGTACTTGATTACGGACAGTAATATATCCCGTGTCATAAAATGCTGCCCAATGGTGGCACATAAATACGTGGTCTTAACCGTGAAAAAATTGTGCACGGGATGTGCTTTGTTTTTATTTATCTGTAACTAATACTCTCAAAACATTCGTGATGCCCATACTTTTATCAAGTCACGAGTGTAATCGTGGCCAGTACAGATGACGCTACTAAAGGAGTGAATTTTATGTTATCTAAAACCAAAAAACAGCATTAAATAAAGGAAAACCTGGTATACGTGCAAAAATATATTATTCGTCCAGGTAATTAATTTTGTTCATATAAGGCTACTTTTAAAAATAACTACTACAAAACACGTTTGCTGGTTTCGGTGTGCGAGTGCGTCAAACTAATAGAAATGCAGCAAAATCTGTGCCAGATGACAAACATGCACATGATATCGTACAATAAAGTCTGGTTCAAACGAGATTTCGTAACTGTTCAAGACGAGAAGTAAAACATTCGTGCAAAACCACGCAAGTAGCAGGTTACAGACCATTCTTTTGGAACTACTTCACAGGTCACGCAAACTGCTAGACCTCTGCCATTTGGATGGTAATTCAACATGAACTCTACGAAGGAAAAACCAGTTGGCGAAAGCGTACGAACCCAATTCGTGTTGTTTTTGTGAAATGGTATTTATACGAAATTGTTACCCGTGCTCCTCATAAATATTTCAGATAATTACTTTTTTTTTTTTTTTTTTTTTTTTTTATAATTTTGTGGGAATAAAGGTGANATTTTAAATTATTTGGCACTATTTAAATATTGCGGACGCGACACGTTGAACCCAGACTAAGGTTCATTATACTCAGGTTGGGAACAAAACCAGATTTCTTATGGGAGAGTTTAGCATAGGGGAAATTTTCGCCGCAATGTGCGCTGGTATTCCATAGACGTCACTTTTATGCTGGAGTTAATGTATGTACTTGCCCCAGCCAAAATATTAAGTATTAACTTTACTTCGTAGTTATCGACTACGCCCTCCGGTGATGTTTACAATAACAAGCAACTACACTATTACTGTGTTTGGCATGGAGAGTTCACAAGCAAGCTTAATTCAATGACGAAATGTTACTAATTTGATTGCGAAAAAAAATATAGCTGTGATCAAAAGGAACGTCGTACTTTCTTCCTTTCGTTTATGGAAACTGTGCAGGAAAGCCCTAAAAATTATATTTGTAATTATATTTTTCGATTCAGTTGTGACATTTAAATGAAGTAATTGTTTAAACGTACGCCTTGCTAAATGCAATCAACGATAGAATATTTAACAATATGTGAATGCATTTCGTTACATTTCCGGTCAAGTACGACGAACAAGTTTATTCTTTACGTAGGGTGTAACACCGTGCGTCAGAAGATTTCACAGTTATATTTATTGTATGAAAACTGCAAATACCACATTTACTTACATGCAAGTTGGAAACATCCAAGTACGCCATCGCCGCTAAGCGCAAGGCTCTGAATTGGCGTGCAGTGTTTTCGTCGTGCTGCGTGCACCTATGGGACTTTCAGCGGTAACCATATTATTTTATTAGTGGGAAGTCTTTAGGAAGGTTCAGTGCAGGCCCCTATATTAGTTTTGTATATATCTGATGCGTGCATTTTGAGCTACAGCGCCTTGGAAAGGTAGTTTTTTTTAGCGGTTTTGGAGTACTCTGAATTGATGTTTCTAACGTACGTGATATTTTGAAAGNTATATCTGATGCGTGCATTTTGAGCTACAGCGTCTTGGAAAGGTAGTTTTTTTTAGCGGTTTTGGAGTACTCTGAATTGATGTTTCTAACGTACGTGATATTTTGAAAGTACTTAACAGCTCTCGTCTGAAGTGTGTGGTATTTTCGTAGATCAGCACGTTGGACGCACGCTTAATAGTTTCGTTGAAAAACGCGTATTTGGAACACACTGCGACGCAGTTCAAGCGCCAGGTAGACGGGCGCCTTAATGACACCGTATTTGCGTTACAGCTTTATCAAAAGTAGTGTATCGCTGATCACGGTAAAGTGAGCACTTTTGAGGACGTAGTTACATTTTTTTAATTTAACCATTTTTAACCTTTAACCACGTTTTAAAATAAATATTGCAATTTAAGTCATAAAAACAGTGTGTAGATTCCACCACACTCGGATGTTTATGTCTAAGGCTAGTATAAAATATGTTTATTGACTATTACTCAAAATGAAAGGACTTTAAAAAGTGTTCTTTTGACCGTGAATAGCCTTTAATAACAAATCAGAACATTTATTTATGTAAACAGTGTGCTAAGCTTTGTCGAAGACGGGTGGTTTTGACAGATTTTGTGTATCGTTAAACAGTTTTCTGTTGGCACACGGCGATCGATAAATGCGCGGCAGGAATGCGCTCTCTACGCCATAGTCACTTTGTGAATAATCGTTCGAATTAGCTTAGAGCTAGTGTAGTAAAATTATTTACACTGTCATGTCTTACCAAGACGTGTTTCTCGTACATTCATGCTTAAGATTATACATCACTGTATATGCATCGTATCCGCAGTCACCTCCACCTGTAGAGAAAAAAAAAACAGGAAACACAGGCACGCAGTTCGTTTGTACATATATAGTTAATGTTTTTAATTCAAAAATTGAATGAAACAAAATTGTAAATTTGTAGCTAATTGTGTATTTGTCTGCGTTCTTAGAATTTATAACGTAAAAATTCGTCAAAATAATAACAATTTTGCATTTAAAAATTATTAAATTTTTTATTTTTTTTTTGTTATTATAAAAATATAACCTTTGCTAATATTGTGTTTTAGTTGCTGAAAAGATGGCTCGAAGAGTAAAGATGCACTTTCTGTGGCATTGTTAATCTAACAAGAGGCAAGTGTATTTATTCTTTGTTTCTTGTGTTGTGCTAATGCAAAAATTGATTTATATTGAATAATGTAAGACTTTTAGATAGCAAAATAAGTGGTAATATTCCAGAACTTTTGAACAGACTACTACAAGAATAAGATGTTTTTTTGCAAAACGTTGACCTCGCATCTCTTTTATTGTATGCAAAATAATTTCTTTGCTGCCCTGCAAATTCTCTCATAAAACTGTACCGTATGTCAGGATGGAGTGGAAATGAGCAAATTTAATTAAACGTTTATATAGGCTGTTCAGGGTAAAGTGAGCACNGCATGTCAGGATGGAGTGGAAATGAGCAAATTTAATTAAACGTTTATATAGGCTGTTCAGGGTAAAGTGAGCACTTTTGAGGCCCTAGTTACATTTTTTTAATTTAGCCATTTTTATCCTTAAACCACCTTTTTAAATAAATATTGCCATTTTAGTAATAAACACAGTGTGTATATTCCACCGGACTCAGAAGTTAANAAACCACCTTTTTAAATAAATATTGCCATTTTAGTAATAAACACAGTGTGTATATTCCACCGGACTCAGAAGTTAACGTCTAAGACTACAATAAAATGTATTTATTGACTATTATTCCAAATGAGAGGGCTTTCGAAAACGCTCACTTTACCGTGAATAGCCTATAGCTGTTTGTTCACGTGCAAACAAATTTTCTGCGCATTCAGCGCGGCCATGATTCAAAGAGAGTTTCCGTGACCGTTGCGGTGATAAACAATCCAAGCGCAGAGTTTTGGCGTTCGCTTGTGTGCCCAATTTCCGACCATGCCGGTTTGTTATTTATTGCGATATAACACGCCAGACACAATTTCTTCGGGACATTGCCGTGTCTTAGTATTTTAACATACTTTATGGCAATAGTTCTCTACTCTTCAGGCAAAAGGAAGATAAGTAAAATTTATTTGTAGCTTGCAAAATGCTTCACGTTGCCTAAAAAAATGCCATCAGGCTTTGGCGTATCACAAAGTCGAAGGAACGAACCCACAGTTAACCACCAATTCGTTCTCCAGCATATCATTTAACTGGAGCGTAAAGTNCACAAAGTCGAAGGAACGAACCCACAGTTAACCACCAATTCGTTCTCCAGCATATCATTTAACTGGAGCGTAAAGTTGTTGCTTGAAAATAACTTTAAGACGTTAAAATAAGTGTAGTGTCACCCCAAACGTAATTTCTCTACCTGAAGTAAAATTTCAAGTTATATAATGGTATGTTATCTAGAGACTGGATCACGTCACATTCAGTCCAGAAGGAAGGAAGTCCACGAAAAATACTTTCGAATGCCGCATTACGAATCACCATTACAACATAAAATACATAGGTTCCGTATCTTGTGGATACAGTGGTTTTAATGTTAGGTAAAATTTTCTGTTCTATATTAAACTATGTTTTTGTTCGCTTTCTCAAAAGAATTTCGCACAAAAATTTAGCTGAAAATTTTTTTTCAGGTTTTGTGATTGGTAGAAGACAAACACTTAACCGATATATTTTTAATGGTTATGTACATTNCAGAAGGAAGGAAGTCCACGAAAAATACTTTCGAATGCCGCATTACGAATCACCATTACAACATAAAATACATAGGCTCCGTATCTTGCGGATACAGTAGTTTTAATGTTAGGTAAAATTTTCTGTTCTATATTAAAATATGTTTTTGTTCGCTTTCTCAAAAGAATTTCGCACAAAAATTTAGCTTAAAATTTTTTTTCAGGTTTTGTGATTGGTAGAAGACAAACACTTAACCGATATATTTTTAATGGTTATGTACATTNTAAAATTTTTTTTCAGGTTTTGTGATTGGTAGAAGACAAACACTTAACCGATATATTTTTAATGGTTATGTACATTTATTCTGAAGGCTGTGGCTATAAATTTCATTTTTGAAAACTATTTTTGTGCAAGTCACGTGATGACCCACGTACGCAGGAGTGGATAATGAAGTTGTGCAATGTTCACATGTCGGAAGTAAGACAGAAAGTATTAAACTAGAGAGATGACATTATAGAGAGGTATTTGTTTGTCTATATTTNCACATGTCGGAAGTAAGACAGAAAGTATTAAACTAGAGAGATGACATTATAGAGAGGTATTTGTTTGTCTATATTTCAGTGGAAATTCACACTAAGCTGACTAGCTGTAATTTGCAAGCGATTTTGGCATCACACCAAAAAAACAATTCCAANCAGTGGAAATTCACACTAAGCTGACTAGCTGTAATTTGCAAGCGATTTTGGCATCACACCAAAAAAACAATTCCAACAAAAATAAACATGTTGATGGGAGATACTTATGTGTTCAGTATTCACGGATTTTATTTCTATCGTGACCTATGTTTCGTAACTACCGCAAGTGATCTTCAATTTTCCTGTTTTCATTGGCATGTTGTTATTATATGCAGTGGATTTTCGCCAGTTCATTTTGCAGGTNTGATCTTCAATTTTCCTGTTTTCATTGGCATGTTGTTATTATATGCAGTGGATTTTCGCCAGTTCATTTTGCAGGTGACTTACGACACTGTTTTCTGCATTTTAGGGACGCTAGAATTGGGTTTGTTAGCCAGCTGTGAAGATCTTATAATGNGACTTACGACACTGTTTTCTGCATTTTAGGGACGCTAGAATTGGGTTTGTTAGCCAGCTGTGAAGATCTTATAATGGTTCACTCTGAGTTTTCCTGATTCCAAACGTCCTACGTTTATAAAAAGTGTTCAAGCGACAGTATTTTTAACTACCATTCACTTCACAATTTTACCTCTTGACTGACAAGGGATGCAAGTGTGGAGAAAGTCGTAGCACATCTAAAATATCGCTAGAATCGGCCACGATGGATGCGTAATTCACGATTTACGAATCAGGAATATTCCTTTACCCTATAATACGACCGCATAAACGCAGAAAAATCCAAGTCCCAAGAGNACGATTTACGAATCAGGAATATTCCTTTACCCTATAATACGACCGCATAAACGCAGAAAAATCCAAGTCCCAAGAGTCGTATAGGAAATTCAAAGGAGAACTGAAAAAATACCCCGTTAGACAATCAAGCTGTTACAAAATGGTTATTCTTTCTTTTGGTATAATTTTTCGCATATTTGATAAACATTTGGTTCATACATAAGTACTTTTATTTTTGTATATTAATTCGTTTATAAAATGTTTATTATGAAACGTTAAAACTTAAATTTGCGCTTTATTGATAAGGCAACATCTACAGAAAGGAAAATTTCGCATCTTAAGTAACCCGTATTCTTTCTTCGTTGCTCTACACATCTGAACGTCATATATTTGTTTATTGGTTGATGCCACAGTGAGCAGGCAGTTTCAGCCCATACTAGGTAGCAAGGGCTGCCACCCTGGTTTATTTCATGTTCGGCACAATCTTTCACGCCGTTTCTAATTAACCGCAACTCAGTAGTACAATAAAGTTAGACATGAGTGTGTTTGAATTCTAGCCTGCCCTCATATGAATTCTGTGGAACTAACCTACCTCTGCCAGTAGCCTTGGCCAGTGGTAAAACCAAGATCCTGACACATTATCTATAAGTACATGTTTACAACTCCTAGGTCGTATTACGTTCCATAACGCTGACGTTGCCAGCTGCGATCCCGTAAGTCGTTGTTTCGTTACCACTGCAACTGCGCCGAGGTTCGTGTGCTGCTTTAAAATAAACACGGAAACTTTGCAGCTTGTAAACAAACGTCGCACATTTTACCTTACTTTGCGAATTATATTTTTAAAAGCAGAACTACTCTTCATTGCCCGGCTATAATAGGACAACATGAGATACACGAATCCTTTTTAAGGGTTTAGGGCCCAATGGGGAGATAGAGCTCATTGTGGCAAACGCAGTATTTTAAGTAAAACTGAAGTGTGTGTCTGCCAAATTTGATCCAGATCCGTTGGATGGTGTATAATTGAGATACAATGTCCCATTTTAAATATTTGGGTTTTGGGACCAACTGGGGGGGGGGGGAATTTTGACTATACATAGTATTGTAAGTTGGGTACTGAAGGGGTATACTACTAAATTTGGTTAGTATCCGTTGAGTAGTATAGACTTGTATGAGGAACAAACGTAGATACAAACTGACTTACTGTACGTGTAACATAGCTTAACCACACAGAAAACCACACATACAAGCCTATTACAAAATAAGGCAGCGTTGAAGTTGTTCCAGCTTTTCACAAATTAACGTGCAAACATTTCGCGCCAACGTGTCGTCATCGCTCGCGGCATTTGTGGTCCAGGCCACGTGCGGTTGATGCGTGAGGTTGGCCGGAAGTAGAATGACGTAGGAGATAACACCGATGCGCGACAAGTGAGGGATCAGAACAACTTCATTGCGCATACTGCGCATTGTGCAGTTAAAATAGGTACGTCCCTTGTCATCGAAGACGTGCGAAACAAACCGCGAAACAACGAAAGCACACGTCTCCGAAGTCCGGTCAGCCAACCGGTTGAGCTCGCAGGTGAAGGCTCGACTTCACCTACTATGCAAAAATGCTTCACTTTAGTGTCATAATTTCAGTTTCAGAGGTATTATTGGAAATGTAAGATTATAGAAAATTTACAATTTACTAGTAGCTTAATACTTGTGTATCTAATTGTCACTGTGTGCTATTTCCTGCTGGCAAAAAAGCAGAAAATTGTTGATAAAATATAAATATGTTCCTGACTTTTTACAGCTAACAGATAACACGCAATGAAAATCAAGCTCAAAAATATTAAACAACTCGTATAACGTAAATATTCTATAATCGTGCATTGTCAGTAATTACTCTGAATCAGAAATTATGACAGGAAAACGAAGAATTTCTGCAAAAGTGGTGAGGCCGAGCCTTCACGGATGTCTCATCTGACGTCGCGAGAGACGCCTAGTGGCGCCGACNACTAGTAGCTTAATACTTGTGTATCTAATTGTCACTGTGTGCTATTTCCTGCTGGCAAAAAAGCAGAAAATTGTTGTTAAAATATAAATATGTTCCTGACTTTTTACAGCTAACAGATAACACGCAATGAAAATCAAGCTCAAAAATATTAAACAACTCGTATAACGTAAATATTCTATAATCGTGCATTGTCAGTAATTACTCTGAATCAGAAATTATGACAGGAAAACGAAGAAGTTCTGCAAAAGTGGTGAGGCCGAGCCTTCACGGATGTCTCATCTGACGTCGCGAGAGACGCCTAGTGGCGCCGACNTTTCTGCAAAAGTGGTGAGGCCGAGCCTTCACGGATGTCTCATCTGACGTCGCGAGAGACGCCTAGTGGCGCCGACCGCCATCGGCTAGGCAAACACAGTTGCCGCCAGCAAGGGGGCAGGGGGGTGTCGTTGGGTGGCTTGATAGTTGCGGGGGCGAGGAGCTATGAAGGGAGAGTGTTCAAACTGGACGGTGAAAGCGACTTCCCCTCCGCTTCACTCGCTCTATACCAGCAGGCCCCAGCGACTCGCATAAGGAAAACGAATCATTACCGAAGATATCCGAAGTCGAGGTTCTAAGTTCTTACATCTTTGACTTTAAAAAAAAACTTACATAGCTAAGAACCCGCCTGACCCGCCATGTTGAAATTTTTACTTCATTATTAGTCATTCAAATTTAGAAGAAGTTATTAAAAAAAGCGATGATAGAAGCTTAGTTAACCACCTTACCCATTAATACGGACATAAAATATAAACTAATAGCGCATATTTATGCAACAATCAACTTAATGCAAATTTTATATATTAATATATGATCACCTTTTAATGACAACCCAGGAACACCTGTTAACTATCAGGTACAAAAATGTGCACATAGCTATAAATGCAATGCTTCTATACTGAAATATTTGCAGTAAATACTCTGACTCTTCTGTTATGACATTAAAACGAATAACTTCTGTACAAGGGGTGATACAGTCTCTTAAAAACAGTGATGTTTGCTACCTGCGATCATGTAAAGGCTGTTCACGATAAAGTGAGCACTTTTGAAATCATCTTTTGAAAAATGTCACTGCCGCTACCTGCGAATATTTCAACGGGCACGCTGACAGGCATGCGCCCAGTAAAGTTGGTAACGCCGGAGGAAATTAATTTCCTCTTAACTTCGAATTAAAAGCGTAGACTTACATAGACATTTGTGAAAAATTAAATTATTTGTTTTACTTTCCGTTTTTTAATGAATATAAGAATATGAATGAGAAAATTTATAAAATATTTATTTTTATAATAGTATTACAGTTTCACGTGACCAACGCATGAATACAGTGATCAGGCCCTTGGCAATGTAAATTTTACATGCGGCTAAATAATACACAATGTGCATATAAGTAGATCTTAAGCAGGGCTTTCGAAAGTTCTAATTTTACCGTGAACAGCGTATAGTGGTTTTTCTCTTTAGTGATGCTGAATACATATNTTCGAATTAAAAGCGTAGACTTACATAGACATTTGTGAAAAATTAAATTATTTGTTTTACTTTCCGTTTTTTAATGCATATAAGAATATGAATGAGAAAATTTATAAAATATTTACTTTTATAATAGTATTACAGTTTCACGTGACCAACGCATGAATAAAGTGATCAGGCCCTTGGCAATGTAAATTTTACATGCGGCTAAATAATACACGATGTGCATATAAGTAGATCTTAAGGAGGGCTTTCGAAAGTTCTAATTTTACCGTGAACAGCGTATAGTGGTTTTTCTCTTTAGTGATGCTGAATACATATATTTTCATTTTTACGGTGGTGGCACAGCACTCTCTGCGTGTGCGATTTTCACAAGTGTTACTTCATACCACGTGTATTTTCGTGAATATGTGCACGAAACTATCTATAAAGCAGGGTTTCATNATAGTGGTTTTTCTCTTTAGTGATGCTGAATACATATATTTTCATTTTTACGGTGGTGGCACAGCACTCTCTGCGTATGTGACCTTCACAAGTGTTACTTCATACCACGTGTATTTTCGTGAATATGTGCACGAAACTATCTATAAAGCAGGGTTTCATCNTTCACAAGTGTTACTTCATACCACGTGTATTTTCGTGAATATGTGCACGAAACTATCTATAAAGCAGGGTTTCATCTGCATGATTATAGTTCGTGTTCTCTCGAATGGATTTGCGGCATGAAATAACTGTGGATAACTGAAGTATTCAATAATTTTGCCCAGTAAACGTAAGCCAGTGTTAAAATAAATATAAAATGGCTAGCGATGTCCAGCGCTATATCTGCCAGCATAAGAAAATGAGCATTTGTATTCACTCTTGTTTTCTGACGTTGGCAGTACAGTAAACCTACTTAGACCGACTTCGGCAAGCAAATGAGTAATATAGGTATCTCTCGTTATATCGTTGAAATGCGACTCTGTTGGCTGTATACGGTACCCTGGTCACTTTTGACAACCCTCTTTAAGATTGTCTTGTATGCACATTGCGTATTCTTCCACAATGTGTAAAATTAACGTAGCCTTGGACCTGAGCACTTTACTCATGCATCGGTCAAATGAGACATGAAATTATTATAAAAGAAAATACTAAACAAAATTTCTAACTGTTATACTTACGTGCATTAAAAAAAANATGAGACATGAAATTATTATAAAAGAAAATACTAAACAAAATTTCTAACTGTTATACTTACGTGCATTAAAAAAAACTGAAGGCAATCATCTTAGTGTTCGCATATGTTTACGTAATAGTTTTAATTCCATGTTGTGGCGCGANTAAAAAAAACTGAAGGCAATCATCTTAGTGTTCGCATATGTTTACGTAATAGTTTTAATTCCATGTTGTGGCGCGAAACTACTTTCCCTCCGTCGTTACCAACTTTACTGGGCCCATGACAGTCTGTGTACCCATTAAAATGTACGCAGGTAGGAGCAGTGGCATTTTTCAAAGGTTGATTTCGAAAGTGCTGAGTTAACCGTGAATGGCCTACACACTGGTATGCTCCTTGCTATATGCCTCAGAGGCGAGCGACGGCGTAGCAGCCTCCTTCACTTCCTTGGAAGATTTCTTCAGAATAGCGACTTGGGTTCTTCCCTTACCAGCAAGGCAAGAGAGACAGTTCTCCGTCGACGGCAACGAGAATCGTTTGTGTTGCACGTCTTCGCCTCTCTTTCTATCCGTTTGCCTTCGCGGAGCGAACCGAGACATTTTTTATTCTCGGTAAATTAACACCGTGCGCAAGCGTGAAGTTACTCGANTTGCCTTCGCGGAGCGAACCGAGACATTTTTTATTCTCGGTAAATTAACACCGTGCGCAAGCGTGAAGTTACTCGATGTGATTGACTCGCATCAAAAAGCTTTTAGCTGGCGCTGCTTCCTCCAGTCGAACAGAAAATCGTGGAAACGTCGTATGACAATATAAAATCGTACACATTATAAAATACTGAACACCATGACGAAAAAGTTTTTATGCTCCCTGAACAAGAAAAATCTCTATTCAAGCCGTGGCACAATCGACACTACTTGCGAACAAAATATAGTCACGTGAACTTGCCTGCAAAATTCATGGCGTACTTCTATAATTCGAGTTTTGCGTTTTGTCAACTTCGAAGCTTTCAGGTCACCAAATACTAATTACCAATCCGCCGCCATGTTATTTTTGCCGACTTTAAACGTAAAATACGCACACAAAATAAGTTATTCTAATAAACGAATACGTTTACAACTCGAAATAACCATATAGTAAATAAGGATTTCGACATATGTATGAAATATGTATTTTTTCATTGCCTAATTATTTTTAGCAATAGTCTGACGTCTTTGTTATTTTATTCTGATGACAAGTGTTAAATATGTTTTTATGAATCTATGCAGTTTATTTCGTTAACTGCTGGGTTTTCGGTCTTCAAATAACTATTACATATGTACCTAGTAGGAGCCAAGCATTTGTGTACAAAAAATAGCAGCACTGCGTTATAAACATTTGATCGTCGCGGTGTCAAAATTTAAAACTTACGAATTTCAGAACGCAAATTACAAAAAACCAAAACCGAAGTAATTGCAACATGGGCTTGGTGTCAGAGTATTAATTATTTTGGGAGCTTAATTTCACATATATAGCGGTGATTTATGTTGAAGTGAATCCCGTTGCTCCTAGGCACAAAGTATTCCGTTCAGTCATCTGATTTACCGTTTGGTAGCAGTTTATAATCTATCAGTGACTAAGATTTCACTGATTAATGTTACAGAATATAAATTACATACTTTACCTTGTTCAGATTTTCTATATCGTAACCGGTTTACATGACAAGAGGGCTTAAAATGAAGATAATATAAAATTTATTAATCTTATAATGCTTTATTATGTATTTATCAAACATATTCATTTGTTGCTTAAAGACTTTCAGTTCACATTGCTCACAGAACAGAATTATGTTCATACTAATATGCAGTTACAAATTACCTTTAGATTTATTCGAATACGAGAGTAAAAAGTATTATTACAATTTATTGTAGTGCGGTAATTTAACTATCAAAGTTCCATGCTTGAAAAGAAGCTGCGAGCATCTGGCTTACAAACCACATTTTTTACTCTGTATTTCCCATTCCCAGATCTACGTCCATTCTGTCCACCGCAAAAAGAAAATAACATGAATAATATTCTGGCGACATTAATTTACCTTGTTCATAACACAGCCACGCCAACGTAACTGGTGACGTTTTTTGTAAATAATATTTCTAACATTGGTATGCCCTTCGATGACTTAATTTTAGTCATGGTGCGTACACGAAAACTTAGCAGACAGGATTAGTTTTTCATCTGCAACTATTATAACCTATGCTTATTTCAGCGTTTTTCTCATATACCTATTTAAATTGCAGTAGATTAAAAATAATATTTCCTCATGTAATCAGTATTACCTACAACAATAATCTCAGTTTACAAGTAAATTAACACCTTCAACCCTTGCTGTCACACTGTTATAACAATCGTATAGTATTAATTTTATAAGGACACTTAAAAATGCATCCAGTGCATTATAACTGTGTTCAGATTGTTGGACGTAGAATTTAATGATCGTTTTCTGAATTAATAACACTGAAATTTTTTTTCGATATAGTGTCTGCGTTTGGTTTACCATTTTTCTGGGACAATAAAATCGTCAACAAACAAAAGCGTAAAAGAAAAATGACACATTCTGAAATACACATTCTAAAATAATCCATTCAGAAGACCGAGATTTAACATAATGGGTTGCAAACAGTTACGTAACTTCCACCTTTACCAGAATGGCAGTCAGGTGGTGACAAACTCGTCGACTTTTTATGGATGTAGTTTTTATTTTCGAAATTATTTTAGGCCCCGAATCGCTTAAAACGTGTTATAAAAAAGCATTCACAACAGCACAACACTTTTCGTCGCATTATAGTTCACAAAAACTAGTTGCATCCCATTTGCTCTTTTATCATGGTTCAAAATAAAATGTAATTAACAGTACGCTGAAGAGCCAAAAAAACTGGCACACCAACAAAATATCGTGTAGGGCATCCGCGAGCACGCAGAAGTGCTGCAAGACGACGTGGCATGGACTCGACCAATGTATGAACGTATGCAAGAGGCAATTCACACCATGAATCCTGCAGGNTGTTCAGATTTTCTATATCGTAACCGGTTTACATGACAAGAGGGCTTAAAATGAAGATAATATAAAATTTATTAATCTTATAATGCTTTATTATGTATTTATCAAACACATTCGTTTGTTGCTTAAAGACTTTCAGTTCACATTGCTCACAGAACAGAATTATGTCCATACTAATATGCAGTTACAAATTACCTTTAGATTTATTCGAATACGAGAGTAAAAAGTATTATTACAATTTATTGTAGTGCGGTAATTTAACTATCAAAGTTCCATGCTTGAAAAGAAGCTGCGAGCATCTGGCTTACAAACCACATTTTTTACTCTGTATTTCCCATTCCCAGATCTACGTCCATTCTGTCCACCGCAAAAAGAAAATAACATGAATAATATTCTGGCGACATTAATTTACCTTGTTCATAACACAGCCACGCCAACGTAACTGGTGACGTTTTTTGTAAATAATATTTCTAACATTGGTATGCCCTTCGATGACTTAATTTTAGTCATGGTGCGTACACGAAAACTTAGCAGACAGGATTAGTTTTTCATCTGCAACTATTATAACCTATGCTTATTTCAGCTTTTTTCTCGTATCCCTATTTAATATGCAGCGGATAAAAAAAAACTATTTCCTCATGTAATCAGTATTACTTACAACAATAATCTCAGTTTACAAGTAAATTATCACCTTCAACCCTTGCTGTCACACTGTTATAACAGTCGTTATAGTATTAATTTTATAAGGACACTGAAAAATGCATCCAGTGCATTATAACTGTGTTCAGATTGTTGGACGTAGAATATAATGATCGTTTTCTGAACTAGTAACATTTATATTAAATACCACTGAAATTTTTTTCGATAAAATGTCTGCGTTTGGTTTACCATTTTTCTGGGACAATAAAATCGTCAACAAACAAAAGCGTAAAAGAAAAGTGACACATTCTGAAATACACATTCTAAAATAATCCATTCAGAAGACCGAGATTTAACATAATGGGTTGCAAACAGTAACGCAACTTCCACCTTTACCAGAATGGCAGTCAGGTGGTGACAAACTCGTCGACTTTTTATGGATGTAGTTTTTATTTTCGAAATTATTTTAGGCCCCGAATCGCTTAAAACGTGTTATAAAAAAGCATTCACAACAGCACAACACTTTTCGTCGCATTATAGTTCACAAAAACTAGTTGCATCCCATTTGCTCTTTTATCATGGTTCAAAATAAAATGTAATTAACAGTACGCTGAAGAGCCAAAAAAACTGGCACACCAACAAAATATCGCGTAGGGCACCCGCGAGCACGCAGAAGTGCCGCAAGACGACGTGGCATGGACTCGACCAATGTATGAACGTATGCAAGAGGCAATTCACACCATGAATCCTGCAGGGCAGTCCACAAATCCATAGGAGTGCGA
Source organism: Clitarchus hookeri (assembly GCA_002778355.1). Taxonomy (NCBI): domain Eukaryota; kingdom Metazoa; phylum Arthropoda; class Insecta; order Phasmatodea; family Phasmatidae; genus Clitarchus; species Clitarchus hookeri. The sequence continues at coordinate 634,691 of NQII01000545.1, read as the reverse complement.
GGCGGTGGAGATCTCTTCTGAACAGCACGTTGCAAGGCATCCCAGATATGCTCAATAATGTTCATGTCTGGTGATTTAGGTGGCCAATGGAAGTGTCTAAAGTCAGAAGAGTGTTCCTGGAGCCACTCGGTAGCAACTCTCGACGTGTGGGGTGTCGCATTGTCCTGCTGGAATTGTCCACGTCCGTCGGAATGCACAATGGACATGAATGGGTGCAGGTGATCGGACAGGATGCTTAAGTATCTGCCACATGTCAGAGTCGTATCTAGACGTATCAGGGGCCCCATTCACGCCAACTGCACACGCCCCATACCATGACAGAGCCTCCACCATCTTGAACAGTCTCCTGTTGACATGTAGGGCCCATGGATTCATGAGGATGTCTCCATACCCGTACACATCAATTTGCCAGATACAATTGCAAACGAGACTCGTCAGACCGGGCAACGTGTTTCCAGTCATCAACAGTCCAATGGCAGTGTTGGAGGGCCCAGGCGAGGCGTAAGGCTTTGTGTCGTGCAGTCAAAAACGGTACACGAGTGGGCCTTTCTGCTCCGAAAGCCCATATCAATGATGGTCCGTTGAATAGTTCGCACGCCGGCACTTGTTGATGCCCCAGCATTGAAATCTGCGCCAATTTGAGAAAGAGTTGCACGTCTGTCTCGTTTAATGATTCTCGTCAGTCGTCGTTTGTCCCGTTCGTTAACGATTTTTTTTCCGGCCGCAGCGATGTCGAAAATTTGATGTTTTACCGGATTCCCGATATCCACGGTACACTCGTGAAATGGTCGTACGCGAAAATCCAAATGTTATNTTTTACCGGATTCCCGATATCCACGGTACACTCGTGAAATGGTCGTACGCGAAAATCCAAATGTTATCGCTACCTTGGAGATGCTATGACTATAACACCACGTTCAAACTCACTTAAATCTTGATAACCTGCCATTGTAGCAGCAGTAACCGATCTAGCAACTTTGCCAGACGCTTGTTGTCTTATGTAGGCGCTGCCTACCGCATCGCGTTACTCATATTGGCTCCATACCTCTGTTATTTGCATTCGCACTCCTATACCATTTTTTTTTGCTCTCCAGTGTATATGATCTTCAAATAATGTTATTAATTTCAACGGCAGAACTTATTCGTTCAGTTTATTCTTTTATAATTTTACTTTCGAAGCACCGCCCAAACATTTACAAACCTCTAATCATTACTTAGAAAATTTAGCAGTAGTACTAGTGTAACGAAAATTATAAATTTATAGAAGTAGTATGCCATGATGATTTGATACAAGGGTACTCGTTCTCGTATTGACTTGCTATTGGTCGGGCTGCAGTCTAGAAAGTCAGCCTTCATGCGCTGACTTGTTAAATACGTTTCGTACTCTTGGCATGCGCAAATGTATTTTGCTATACAAGCGACTGTTTACATTCTACATTATTTAACATTCTGCGAAGCAGCTCTCTGGCTGGCAAGTGAAAACCTGCGCTGNAAGCGACTGTTTACATTCTACATTATTTAACATTCTGCGAAGCAGCTCTCTGGCTGGCAAGTGAAAACCTGCGCTGAGCAGGGCGCCATTCATCATCCAAAATATCCCTCCGCTACTACAATCTGTCTCCTGTCAATAATTCTTTTTTTTTTTGTTACGTTTCCCCGTATTGGCTTACGGCACATTACGTTTGAATGCAACCATCTTTCTTGTGACGCGTTTGTAGCGTCCGTAAATCGATCAATCTCTCTACATTTCCGCTCCACGCCGTATTTTTATTTCACGTTATTTCTCGTCCAACATTCTCCGCACTTCTTCGCATGCATTTTTCTATCCTCACGTCCACCTGCTCTAAACTGGTTCATTAAAAATCGTCTGTTCACCTGAACTTTCACTTTGAATTCACCATTTCACCAGTTTGATTTTTCCGGACAACACTCGCACTATGTAGGTTTATCAAATGTGTGTGTTCTTTCCTAGATAATGGAAAAATCCAGCGAATTCGGTGTAATTTAGTAAAGGATTGAAAACATCCCGAAAATACATGTGACTGCTTCCGCAATTTTTAAATTTTTAAACTCTACATGTTTGTGTATAATTCGTTCCTTCCGTTGTGAAATAATTTTTTTTAAAATCTCTTTCGCTCATGTAAACATTTGCGTGCGCAAGTGTCGAAATCTTGTATATATAGTTTTGATTTTTACGTGTGTCAAATGTGCTTCTTGCAACCAACGAAGAACCTTCTAAGCTCTCGGCAATATTGGCGTCCACAGATTCCAGGCCCTCCTCAGTGCGACGATCGTAGACACTAACTGAACGGGCTAGTAGCTTTATACCTGGTTAGCCGAAAAAGCCGCAGTTCTGTTGCAAATGACTCACAATCTGCGAATGCTTTGAATACAGACGCTCATGAAATTATTACCTTACATTTTCCCCGGCCGCGCCGTTTCTTTTCAGACTGATTACAGCATTGTTGTGCAGCGTCGTATGTTCATTGTAACCATTTTTAATTCAACCATAGATTATTTGTCTTGCACTGGAATGGGTTTCAAGTTGTTAGCAAACTTGCAGCCACAGAAGAAACGAATCGTAAGCAGCCCAATTAAGAGGAGAATTGACTTGGGTTAACATCCATTCAACAAATGACATAGGCAGACATAGCTGTTGGCAAGTAGAAAAAATTGTTTACGCCAATATTTTTGTGAAAATATTGTAGCACAAGTTGAGTGTGTCAGAATTTTACTTGGCCGAATGAAATGGGTAAACTGCTTCACACACATACACTCATAGATAACAACCAATAAAAGAAATCATCGGACATGGGCGCGATCCGTTTAAACCTAAGAAACAAACTTTTCCTGCTATAAAAAAATCGTCTCCAGTCATAGGTTTGAGTGTACAGATGCGTGTAAAACTAGCATATAGTTCATAGGGTCCGTGAAATTTTCAGCCCATAGTTATGTTGTATTCTGTATCGAAATGCATTTGTGGGAATCTTTGTTTGAACAGATGAAAATCATAAGCAAGTCGGTAAAACTTATCAGGCCATTTAATTTCCAAAATTTTGGTAATGCATTTATAGCGCCGAAGTTTATGTTGATTCGCCCGATATTCATTTAAGATATTCAACAACGAAACTATTTTACGAATTGCGAATAGAAATTGTATTAATTCTTATAGTGAGGTAAAACAACCTGTAGGCTCCAACTCAAATTGTCCTTAACATGGTGTCCTGTCTGTTTCTGAGTATTTCGACGTGTGCTCAATGTTAAGGATTTCACGATGAAACTGTTTGCGCTGGGCACAAGGATTCGCTGCTCGACTGGGCTTTCCTTCTGCCTGGACTTAAATATCAACTCCAGACAGAAAGCGAGCCCAATTGAGCAACTTATACATGCGCCCGGCGCCAAGGCACACCGTCATGCGGTACCCACAGCGAAAACACGAGTGAAGACCCGGAGAACACGCCAACCTCCANCGGCGCCAAGGCACACCGTCATGCGGTACCCACAGCGAAAACACGAGTGAAGACCCGGAGAACACGCCAACCTCCATACGTGATTGGTCACTCAGCAACTACCTTGCCGACAGTGTGTCTGTCCGCATCTGTTCAGCGAAACCTCACGCCATGGCACACCGACAATACACCAGAACTCAGCGCTTCCAAGCGGCCATACAAAAAATACCACAGTAATAAATATTTATTAAATAAATGTTTACCAATATTTAAAAATCACGACATTATTAAATAAACATATAAACTTAAAAGTCAATAAAATAATTAATAAAAAATTACAGTTACACTTTGTTACCTAATAATTTTGGGACCACTGTCACCAACTTTAAAAGAAAAAAATGTAACTTAGGCTGAGCGGTGCACACAAGCATATCACTAGCAATTCAGAGTCCAACAGACGTGGCAACAGGAAAGGTTTGTTTTCACGGCAACCAACTTAGGTTTTCATCATACATACAAAATCAGTTTTTTTTNACGTGGCAACAGGAAAGGTTTGTTTTCACGGCAACCAACTTAGGTTTTCATCATACATACAAAATCAGTTTTTTTTAAAAATCATTAGGAGTATAATTTCTAACAAGTAAGTAAATTTAAATATGTGAATAACTGCCGTTCTAGCAACCAGTTTTAAACCCTAATTTCCCTCTTTTTATAGTTCTTGGTTGTCGCGAACACACCANACGTGGCAACAGGAAAGGTTTGTTTTCACGGCAACCAACTTAGGTTTTCATCATACATACAAAATCAGTTTTTTTTTTAAATCATTAGGAGTATAATTTCTAACAAGTAAGTAAATTTAAATATGTGAACAACTGCCGTTCTAGCAACCAGTTTTAAACCCTAATTTCCCTCTTTTTATAGTTCTTGGTCGTCGCGAACACAACACATTCGTGTAGAGCGATAACTAAAGCTGCAACTTGCTTCGGCAAACTTTCTTTATATACTGAAATGCACGAGCAAACTTGGAGTCTGTTCGTCTTGCGTGGTGTCAAAAATACTGGAGTAAGGCTCACGAGGCAAAAACGCCTAGTTAGATACGCGATCCAGACTCGTACGAGGATGAGCCGCTTTATATCGATACCAGTCCCAGCGCAATTTAAAATGTAGCTTAGGTGACACATCTATCTCGCATTTGGGAGGACATAATTTCGATTCCCGATCCGGTCGTCCTGATTTCGTTTTTCCGCCCCTCCCCCCCAGATCTACAGGAGTTTGCCTTACTACAAGCCATGGTTTCTTCCTTATTTCTAAATGTCTGTCCAATTGATTCCGTCTCTAAAATGCTTTCTGTCAACGAGGCGTTAAAACCGTAACGAAAAAACCTCGCCAGACCACGCTTCAAAGCACCAGGCGCGTCGTGGTGATACAGAGATTATATCTAAAGGGTAGATAGTTAAAAATTGCGATTATCCTTGCTCAGAGACGTTCATTAGAAGGTAGGAGCACCAGTCCAGTTCATCTGCGCCAATATAGCGCCCGCAGCTAAAAACGGAGTGTAGAAAAGCCAATAATTGCGCCCGAATCACTGAGAAAGTCCACGTACCAGAAGTAAAGGTGCGGTGTTCTCTTAAAGGTCGACTACCATAAAAACCGTGTCTGCGGGAAATAGTTACATCTATGCAAAAAAGAGAACCGGTTGTTAATATTAATTTTTTGATAATTAATTTTTGCCGTCGCTTCTCCAGTAATGGTATTCGTAGGGAGAAGGCGAAGTTAATTTTACTTTAATTGTACATGATGAGGCTAAATAATGGCGACAAGCTTCAGGTGGTGATTCCTGAAAAGGAAACGAACCTAAAATAATTAATATAAATATATGTCCGCAAATGTACAGAACTATGTACAATAACACTGTGATTAGAGTAGTGGTACAGTGCAAAAGTAAGTGCAAATATCAGTGTTAAAAGACATCAGCATGCACGCCAATGGTGTCGCAGTTATTCTGACAACGTCTCTGGGAATGGTCGAAGTGCCCGCCATGCGCCTCAGTGCACGCATACACCCGCCGCAACGTGGACTGCCGCACACGTTGCAACGTTCCCGCTTGTATCTGGAGAACGGCGAGGGCTTCATTGACGCGTTGCTCAAGTGTCTGCACATCAGGCACCAAGTCGGGATAAACGACTCCTCTCAGGTACCACGCCAAGTAGAAGTCAATGGAGTTAAGGACGGGTGAACAGGCCCTCCTCGTCCCATCCGCCTGCCGGGAAGAATCCTGCTGAGATATCAGCGAACGGTGATTCGGGAGTGGGTAGGAGCTCCATCACGCAGCAGCCATATGACCCGTCGCACCGTCAATGGCACATCGTCCAGCATGAAAGGCAGTGTGTTCTGTAAGAAATCCACATAACATCTGTCCATTGAGGTGTTGTCGTGGGAGAATGACTGGCTCGAGTAGGTTGTCGCCAATAAAATCTGCCCAAACATTAGTGCTAAATCGTTCCTGATGGGACGATTCAAAAATCCCATGGGGATTCTCCGTATCCCACAAANTGTCGCCAATAAAATCTGCCCAAACATTAGTGCTAAATCGTTCCTGATGGGACGATTCAAAAATCCCATGGGGATTCCCCGTATCCCACAGATGACCGTTGCCGAGATTTAAGATGCCATCCCTACCAAATATTGCCTCATCTTTGAAGAGGACAGATGCGAAATATTCCGTGATAGTCACGGCCTGTTGCAAAAACCCGCGACAAAACTATTCCCTTGGAGGAAAGTCACGCAATGTAATCCGTGCACATGTTGTAAGAGGTAGAGAAAGTAGCGGTTGTATTATAGAATACGCAACACAGCCCTTTGGCTTAGACGATGCCGGCGAGCCACCTGTCTGGTGCTTGTATCGGAGTCCTGGCCAACGTCTTGTAAAACACCGACCACAGGCCTTGTATACGAACATGAAGCTCATGCCCTTCGTAGTACCCGTGACATCATTTCACACAGACGCCGAAGCACAGCTGCGAAAGTCTTAAAAGTCGGACGCAGTAAGGGTACCTCACCTGTTGCATCCGTGCGACCTCTCGACCATTTCCACTCGCCTGGTCGTAGATGAAGATCATCTCAGCGTGTTCCCGGTATGGATAGCGAACCATTTTACCTGCACCGCGCAACACTCGCCCACTCACTAACCAGGCCCCTCCAAGACTGCGCATAAACACGCTGTGTGTGATAAGGGTGATGTTCCATGGGGCTACCAGTGGTGCCATCTCCTTACAATTTTACCCTTCGCTGTTTGCCTCTCATCTTTAATGCCTCCCTTGTTTGTTCTGCTTTTTAAACCATGTCCAGTTGATCTAATCAAAGTGTTTCTGTACATTTCCGGATATACGTTGATACTGATTTTTTTGTATCTTTCCCTTTCAGGAATTACATCCTGAAGTTTGTCACCATTGTTCTGCCTTGCCCTATATTTGATTAATCAAAAACAGTAACCTGAATAAAAGTAAAACCCTGCCAGAAAACTACATTAAAAGATAAATATAGTATAATTTAACAAATTTACATGTACTTTAAAATAATTGTTTTGGTATAAGAAAAATGTATTTTAATTATGCCATGTTTTTGTGAAACACGTTTCGTACAATATTTTGAATCGATTCTTTGATTCTTGAAGGAACTTCGTAATTGAAATTAATCCCAAATATTACTAAGGAATACGATAAACTTTCTGCTCCAAAGTTTTAGTACGACTAGTTGCATGACTTTTGGTCGCCTATAAATGGTTTATTTTAAAGTTTCAAATGTTTCATGTACATATTGAAAAACTGAGACCTTGGCGATATTTTGTGAAATTTGAAAGAAAAAAAAATCAAAAGAGGCACAGGAAGAAAATATAAAATTATCCTGTACATAAACAGCATTTATCCACATCATAACCTTATATTTTCGTATAAGCCTATTGATCCAATATATGTTAATGCAGAGTACGAAAGCGCATATTAAGGATTAATAATTTGATTCTGAAAAAATTATTTTACTTTTTTCACCTAATCATTATCATTATTTCTGTGTATTATTGTTTTATGACATCCTTCTCACTAAAAAGGGTTTCCTGGTAATACTGGTAAAACGTTTGCCGGGTAATTGACATACATCGAGAAGAAATAACAATCACCAGAAAAACCGTTGCAGTGTTGAATAAAAAACGATTAGGTGAAACATTCATAGTCCGATTGACAAACGCCCATTACCATTTATTGGTGTACACTTATCTTGATAAGTTATTAACATAATTAAGGCCATATTTAAAGTTAGTACTTGCAACAAAACTATGTAACTGTGTTTGTTAATTAGTTACGCCCTGTCCAGTTATATGTTTCCTTTTATTTGAAGTAAATTTTTTCATTTTTCACGGAAAGCACCTACGAAATGGGAAACTAAAAAAATATGGTTGTCAAAACATGACCTTGCGAAACGTCAACTATCGTCCTCTCACAGCAGATGGAACGTTTATCGCTTAGATGTTATTGCTGAAGAAAGTGCTAACAGATGTGTGGATATGTAAAAAAATATACATATATTCGGTATTTTTTGCTGATTTTTGTAGGACTGTGTAACGATACGTCTATTGCAAGTCTGAATGAGCCATTTAAAGTTGTGCCAGTGAGAGTTTGGTTGTATGTCTTTAACATGTTACTGCGGTGGTTGTTCGTTCAAAAGCGATTCGGAAAGTGTGTGTGTGTGTGTGTGTGTGTATGCAAGTGTAAGGGAGGGGAAGGGGCGCTTGTGAGATTTAAAATCTACCTACCCTACCTTTAAATCCGTATCTTATAGATTATTTTATCCTGCGTTAAATTGTATTACATTAATAAATATATAACCTAGCTTTATAATTTTACTTTAAAATAATAAATCAAATAAACGCCTTTCTCAGTCACACAAAAATGATCTACAAATAAAGAAGTAAAATATGCAGGAACATTACGTCCATATGACTACTTTTTTTTTAACCTTCATTTGTACGTTTTAAAATAAATTTTGTGAGCGGCAGTTGTAGGAGGAACCGTAAATATAAAGTGTTATTTTTAACAGCATTCATTCAAGGCAAGAGTAGCCATTTCCGCGCGTGGCTGAACCACTCAGTAATCGGTTACTACGATAAAAACCGCTCATGGTTGGCGTATAGAAAATTGCAACGTAAGTGGATGAAAATCGCATCGTCAACAACGGAAAAACACACTACAGAAGTTTGAAATGCGTCTATTCACGAAATCTTTTCGCAAAATAATCATAGGACTTATTTATGCATTTAACACATTCGAAAACTAATATTCTTTTTGATTAGCTTATATTGAGTTTGCTCAGTTGTAACACAGTGTTTCGCTTTTGTGAGGACCCGAGTTATACTGTATTTACGGTACAGCCATCTAAGAGTAATTTTTCTCGTTGTTCGCAAAAATTACTTTAAGTGAATAACGGGATAATTGTTTGGTACTAAGCAGCCCCGGTTGCGCAACTGATAGGGCACTCATCTCCCACTCAGGCTAACCGGATTCGATTCTAGGCAGGGTCGCTCCCACATTTTCACACGTAGGAATCATGCAGGACGATACCGCTGGTCGGGGAATTTTCTCGGGGATCCCCCGTTTGCGCCCGCCCTTGCATTCCGACACCGGTCCACACTCGCCTCACTTAAACCTTATCGGCTCGCTCTCGAGGTCCCGCTGGGCGGCGTTCCAAAACGTTACTCCGAGATTGAGTAAAGTAACCGAGAGTAGCAGCTTAGGAAAGCAAACGTAAGCGTGGTTTTTAAACGACCATGTTGTAATCAGCATTCTGTGTTAAAAAATTTGTACTGATTAAGCAACCAATGTAAATTCCAAAATATATTTTTCCATTTTCTCAAATTCCATCTTTTTCAATATATTAGTTATATGCATAAATGATTTTACTTGCCATAAAATAATTATAAACATTACCTCTGAAAACATAACCTTTATAAACGTTACCCTATAAACAAAAAGTAATAATTTTAACATTCGTAATTTCTAATTTTCCCTTGTGTGCCTGTAAGCAGAATGTCCATATTTCCTTTCAATTTGTTTAAGTCTACTAAACTTTCGCCATTTTCAGTTTACCCATCATTATTTGCTGAAATAGTGCGTGTAAAACGTTTACTCGGGCAAGATGCTCAGAGTAATTACTCTGCAGTTTTGGGACACTTCCGAGAGCAAGTAAAGCATTTACTCAAAGTGTTTTATGACAGCCAGAGGGAAACTTTTACTCGCGGAGTAACGTTTTGTAACGCCTCTTTAGTAAGAGCCACTAAAACCTATCCACTCCGCACTTGGTACGAGCCATGACCGATTCCTTCCCTTCAATCAGAAGAACAAATTGGTTTTAATATATTAGGCAATGATTTTAAATAGGTTTTTTTAATATTCACCTTTGTGATCAACATCGCTTTAAGTACTGAAACTTGCAGTTGGGTCTTTTCAGCAGCCCACAACTTGTTCATGAGCGAGAACACACGCTCTATTTGTGAATTTGTACCAGGCAGACAAAGGATATATTCAACAACTATACGGATGTACGTATGATTGAGATTATTGTTGGCGAAGTGTTTAAATAACTCTTACCCAATGATTTTCTGTTGAAACATTCAACGTTTTCCATTCTGACAATTTTTTTGCGGCGTAATATATTTTGAAATAAGGGAATATTCATTTATTATTTCTGTGTTTTTGTTAGAGTCACTAAGATTATTTTATATTAGTACAACCATTACTTTTTGCACTTCTTCCCATGCTGGTATTTTTGTCAGATTTGCCCAACGAAATATTTCTAATTCTTTATCGAACCAAGTCCACTGCTCTAAATTATCTTTGCTCATCTTATAAAACTCTGCAGCCTCAGTTTTTATATTTCCTTCTTGGATGTCAGTGCAACCGCTTTCTCGTAATTTCTTTATTAAATTACGGACTGAGAATGGAAGAAACTTGGTATTTTGTTTAAAAGCCAAATTTTCTTCTAAATCCTTCATTTCTTTTGTGGCTTCAATGGCCGAAGTATTTTGACGCTTAATTTTCAATATAGCTTGGTGAAATGTTGCCGACTGTGAATGTATAAAGTAAAGCCGCAATTCTGAGCTGTTGTTTTCCAAGAAGCTTTTTAGTATGGTGGGACATTTAGTCGATACTTAAAAAATATTTCTTTAAATGTTGGTACATTTTTAATTCTCTTTCAATTGCATGCATAAGCGCGAGTCACCTGGTTTTACTGTATCCTAGCAATTTTTGATAATCGGTGTTGACTTCATCACAAAACTCTGTGAGAGTTTCCACGCGGACCGTGTAAATATAGAAAAATGAGTATATTTTTACTATAACACATTCAAAGTCAATAGGTAGACAATCAGCGGCTGATTTAACGGCCTTGTGAATAACATGAGCTCCACAGCCGATGCCTATTAATTTTCTTCCGAGAGATGTGTTTAATTTTGCATACACATTATTGACTCCTCGCCTATTTGAACCGCGAAATTGCAGTTCGTATTGTCTCCATAAAATGCAACAATCTTCGCAGACAAATTGTTTTCTGTTAATATTTTCTTAAAATAATCTACAATGATGCCAGGCGCTTCTTCTGGTTGCTCTTGAAATTCTAAAATTTTTACTTGAACGCCATCATACGGATAAAAAAAAAACCGTACCAGGACGGGAAATATTTTCTGAGCCCCGTGTTTTGAAGCATCCGTAAAATTTTTGTAAGACAATTGGTGTCACTTAGCTGGTCTTTCAGTTCATCAATCGCTGCGCGCGTTAATACGTTTACAATAACTGCTTCTGTTTTCGTTCTCGCACATGTGAATTTCGGCTCAAAACATAATTGGATTAATTTAGAAGCACAATCATTTGAGCGAAAGCTGTGGTTCTCTTGGACTGTGTGATAGGCCCAGACTCCTTCCGCGGCAGCGACTTCCAGATCCTTAGAAGTTGGAGAATCGGTATTCTTGACAAATCTGAGCATTGAAGAACTCGATGCGGCGGCAAGATCGGCTCTTCTGATTTTAAATGTTGCTCAATATCACTGACACCTCCATGTGCCAAACTAAATTCAGTACGGCATTTTTCACATCTGACGTCCGAGAGAGACTGTCTTTTTTTATATATGGATATTTCGTTTGTAAGTTAACATTAAACGTACATTTGCGTTTAGGTATCGCGATTCACAAAAACACGTTCAGAAAATCGATCTCGTAAGTAGGTATAAGTAGACAGCCTCATGCGCTTACGCTGGAGAACAATCGACGAATAATGCGTGCGTCGATTAGTCGCACTTGTGCGGGGCAGGAGGGAGGGAATCACACCGCCCGCCCGCGCGCCACGAAAAAATACTAGCGAGAAGTCATTTGACAACCGCGGATAAAGCAGCATTCAGACGTCCATTTGTATGGTAAATTTACAATTTTGAAATGATTTTTATGATTAGTAAATCAATATTTTCGCTAGCTTGATAAAAACGGGACATTTGGGTGTCCCGAAGCTTTCATCGGGGACAGCGGGACAGAGTGCTGAAAAACGGGACTGTCCCGTTCAAAACGGGACGTATGGTCACGTTAGCTATACACCAGGGATGTGAACCCTGCAAGTTAAAGTAGTACATGTCTGTGAAAATTGTAGTATTTTAGTACAAAATTGTAGCATGACAATGAAAATACTTTGGGCAGCTGTTTCAGACTTACTATGTGCTGTATTTTTTATAAATTACTTCAGCTTTCGATTTTTGAAATGTTCTAAAACTTAATAAGTAAACTATATTTAACTAAAGATGATATTAGAAATGTTACTTTAGTATTAGGTGTTTCTATAATTACTTATATTGAAATTTATTTATAAAACCTTTATGTTATTGTTTTCTTGGCTGCATACTCGCTACGTTGACGTACAGAGTATGTGCTATTGTGAATAATGAGTGTCATAACACTAGAGTTCACTTTGAATTGNACTTCAGCTTTCGATTTTTGAAATGTTCTAAAACTTAATAAGTAAACTATATTTAACTAAAGATGATATTAGAAATGCTACTTTAGTATTAGGTGTTTCTATAATTACTTATATTGATATTTATTTATAAAACCTTTATGTTATTGTTTTCTTGGCTGCATACTCGCTACGTTGACGTACAGAGTATGTGCTATTGTGAATAATGAGTGTCATAATACTAGGGTTCACTTTGAATTANAGAGTATGTGCTATTGTGAATAATGAGTGTCATAACACTAGAGTTCACTTTGAATTGAAGTATTTATTTTTGCGTACTATAATGTATGTGATTTAATACATCGTACAAAGCTATACACTATAGTATAAATGCTATATTTATAGTACAGTTCACATCCCTGCTAAACACGCGTTGTCTGTCGTCTCGTTGCAGCTGCCGCTCGGCAGGCCCACGTTCCCCCAGCCTGGTGCTAATGGCGGGGCCTCGGTAATGGTCGGCGTGGGAAATGGCCAGGGCATCGGTTGTCACTCGCCGTGGCGATGGCCGGTTCACGTTCCCGTATTACCCCTTTTGCCACACAGTCCCCACCCCCCCTCGTCAATACAGAATTCAATACCCCTGCCCGCCAAACCCCCTCATCTAGGACACGGCAGTAAAATTCTACTACAATGTGCTAGCCGCGCTACCCGACGGTAAACTTTAGGTCCTCCTGCTCAGGCTATCTCCTGCCGCAGAACATGCAATTTTACAGAAGTAACACGGCTTGGCGGTTTCATTCACGTTAAGCCTCCCGTCTATCTGGCGCTAGAATTTCGTTGCAGTGTATTTGGAATCCTGTTTTTTTAAACGAGACTATTAAACGTGCAGCCAATGTGCTGGACAACGAAGAAAACACACACTTCAGACTACGCCTGTCGATTACTCTTAACACGTCACGCACATTTTTTTCAGAGCACTTCAACTTGGTACAAAAATGGCAATTTCAAAGCGCTGTGTCTTGAAATATACGCGCTATATACNTTCGTTGCAGTGTATTTGGAATCCTGTTTTTTTAAACGAGACTATTAAACGTGCAGCCAATGTGCTGGACAACGAAGTAAACACACACTTCAGACTACGCCTGTCGATTACTCTTAACACGTCACGCACATTTTTTTCAGAGCACTTCAACTTGGTACAAAAATGGCAATTTCAAAGCGCTGTGTCTTGAAATATACGCGCTATATACACACAAAACTATTCTAGGGACATGCACTGAACTTTGCAACAGACTTTCCATCAATAAAATTATAGGCCCATAGCTACACGCAGCACGACGAGAACATTGCGCGCCAGTTCAGAGCCCTGCGCGTAGCGGCGATAACGAACTTGTAGCGCGTGCCAGTGTAACCCTTATAGCTCCCGCGCTTCTCGGCCTCAAACGCAGGAAAAAGCCCCAAGCAGGCGGGCCCACTAAGGGTTATTAAAGGCTGTTAACGGTAAGCCGAGCACTTTTAGAAGCCTTGCTTAAGATATGATTTTATGCACATGGTGTATTCTTCCACTAAGTGTAAAATTCAACATTGCAATTGGCCTAAGCACTTTATTCATCTGTCGGTCAATTGAAATTGGAAAATTATTAGAAAAATATATATTTTACAAATTTACTGATTCTTACACTTGTCTGTTTGAAAAAAAAAAACTGGAGAAGAGAATCATCTTGGTAATAACACCTGTTTAACTGGCAATTTAAATGTCGAGTTATAGAACAACTTTCCCTCCGTCGTTGCCAAATTTATTGGGTGCATACCGGTCAGACTGCCCGTTAAAATACGTGCAGGTAAGGGCAGTGACATTTTTCAAAGGTTGATTTTAAAAGTTCTCAGTTAATCGTGAAGAGCCTACAGTACGAAATACCTCTAAACCTGTAGTCATCACTTGTAAGTATTGATTGTGACATAGCAAAATAAAAATTTTAGTGTTTTTGTTAGAAACAAATAAAATAAACAAATATATTACTATAATTTTACAAGGGTGAATGAATTATTTTCTCTTGATCCATTTTAAGGCAAACGTAGTAACATTTATTTTACAAAAAATCATAATTTTCTACAAATAAATGTGTAAAAATTACTTTCTGTGAAAAAATTTTAAAAAATTCGGTGCGATATTGAACATTTGGTGAAACATCTGGTGAATACCCTACGCCACCGCGGCCCCGTCGTGTTTTGGTGGTTCAGGTGAATCTCTCCTAGCTTGCCTTAAAACTCTGGTGAATACCTACACACAATTTTGAATACCCTACGAATTGAATAAAGATGTATGAATCTGATTTCAGTTTTCTACGCATATCTCCAGAATTGGTTCACGAATTGCCCTTGGACGTAACTGCTGAACAATTTATAATCAGGAAGAATTTTTCACTAGATTTTACGGTTATCGTTCGATTAGTTCATGAAATGAGAATTAATAGTATAACAAACACATTTTGGTTACAGTACCACCCAAGGCAGCATAAGATTGAAACTATTACTCAGTGAATTCAGTGTGAACAGCAGAAATTCAGCACAGCAAGTTTGTTATATCGCGTTAATGATACCAAAGACGTTCCACACAATACCACAAGAATGGCACAGCCGCTTTAAAAGTAAACCATTTTGTAGAAATTGTAGGTGGCCTGTAATACTTCTCGCGTGTAAAATGTGGTATTAATTGGTTTAGAAGTTACTGAAGTATACCACTTAGTATAAATTAAATTTATCATCAGTCAACATAGCGCGCTAACGAGGTTATAAATTAGTTTGCTTATTGCATAAAGTAAGAACCGCAATCATGCCAAGTTGGGTTCCAGTAGGTTTCTGTGTTCCGCTGCTGTAATATGTAACGCGAACCAAAGAAGGGCAGTTATTTGGAAATCTGAAATTTGTACATTTGAAATAAATTAATTCACTCCCTCTGTAATCTACATTTGGGTTACCAATGTATTTCGGATACATTCGATACCGACTGAAAACTCTAATTATAAATTAATTGTTCAGTTAGTGCTGTCTTAAGAAATAGCTAACGAATTCTTTATTCACAGTAAGAGAATTCTTAATATTCCTCTTGGTACTTCAGCCATACTAAGGATATCTCGGAAGCTTTTTTTTTTAGAATGGGCGTTAAAAATTGCGGACGTTCCCCCTGTCAAAGCCTTATACTGTTTATTTAACATGAAAGTATTTTGTGAATTATATTGAACCTATGCTCCACTTCACAATACATTTTACTTAATGATATATTTGACAAAACGTAACGTGCTATTTAAGAACTGCAATTAATCGCATGCATGGTGTAAAATTTAACAGCCTTCTGTTTACGAAAAACGGGGAATTTTCCAAATAGTTCAGAAGTTGTCGTGGCTTCTCATTTCATCATTTGTGCGTTATTCGGCATTATAAATAGAAATGGGAAATGATGCCACCTCTAACATGAAATTAATGTTAAAAATGATTTTTCAGATAAAAATACATATCGAGAAAATGTGTTTACAGCATTTTACGGTTTACGCGGATTACTTACAAGTTTGGAAGAGAACGGAAGCTGCATTAATAGCTAACTAAAATTAGGAAAAATCGCAAACGCAGTTCATGAAATAGACTAGCCTACTTACAGCTTAAGCCCAGATTCTGTGACACCACACCCTCAAGTAATCCGAGCCAGAACTAATAGCACGACGTCATAATCAGTACTAAAACATATACAGATACGAAAATGATACATAGTGTTACACGCTCGCTGCTTCGCATCCCTTACGAGAGCATGTAACCGCAGAGCTGGCGGCGAACACAAAGGCCAGCTTCCACAAGGCTTGCGGCCGCGAGTGGCGCTGCGATAACGCTGCTATCTCGCGCGCTCCTGACCTAGGTTGTATTGCATTTCTGCGTTTATCCTAAGAATGCTCTGGATTACTGACCTCGTTTCTCTCAGCGTGACTCGGGGTGCGGCGAACCTTCCAGACGGCCAGGGCGACTGATATAAGAGCGCGTCGGGCCCGCGAGCCGGAGTTGTTGAGTGGATGAGTGGCTAAAGCTTCAGCGATAGACGACGAGCGGCGATAGAAGTGACCAGCGGGAGTAACATATGAGACTGCGAGCATCGGCGTAGCGAATAGTGCGACTGGCAGGCTGGACTAGTGGAATGGATGCGTGAGTGAAATGCATTACAAATGATGGTAACAGACAAACTGAACGTGTTTTAATGATGAGTATGAGTTAATTGACTTTAACCAGACAGAGTTAAGGACATTAATTAGAGTTTGAATATACATGAACATTGCTCTCACTGAGAAACAAAAAGAGTATTAGTGGAGAAAAATAGATTAATTCTGTAAATAAAATCTTGTTCTTTTATTTTTATTAAGACCTCCATCCCTCA
>NQII01000545.1:590417-617800 GCA_002778355.1 Clitarchus hookeri | reverse complement strand
TACCAGACATTCATGTAACAATATGTTTTTTTCAGAAATGCGGCGGTGGCCTACAACAAACAACAGCTGTTCAAGCCTTGTATTTAATGGGCTCACCGCACGAGGTAGCTCAGTGATACAGTGGACTCTATTTCGGAAGGACCCAAGTTCCATTCGTGGCATGTTCCGTTCTTGGTTTGGTCATCCTGATTTCGATTAAGCATGGTTTCCTGACGAACAAAACTCCAAGCGTATGTCGTCCGTTTGTCCGAGAAACTTTCTCCGTAAGCTAGCGCCACGTTGCAAGTACTCGAGGCCCCAACTTTTCAGGACGTGCGGCCAAAATTCGAGACACGCAATGGATTTTCGCTTTCGTTTACGTATACATTCCTTGGTACAGACTTGCAGGAAACTTTGTGTAAGAATGGAAAGACAACTTCGTTAATTGTATGCACCTTGCTGAAATAGTAACCATAGAATATGCAAAATCTTCATCACGCAATTATTTTTTTTTTTTCCCCAAGAACAAAGAGGTGCAACGGCAGGACAGTAAAAGTAAGTCACTAGTTTTGCCAACCTAACTTCCCAGCAGTTACTCGTTTTGACATCACACCAGGTTTTCAATGCATAGTTTAATAAGATTTTAACGCCGAAATTCGTACTGTAACTGTAAATCACGAGTTCCAGTAAATATATTTGTTTTATCGATAAGTAAACCATTTAGCAAAACTTAAAACAAATCACTGTTATTCGCCTGATACTTGCCGCAGTGAAACTTGACAAAAATTATATGATGTGCTTTATCTACACCAGTTTTTCCTTTCTGGTGCTGTGTATTAAAGTACCTCTCAACTATGAAACTTATGGAGTGGTTATTTGTGTAATTATTTTACAAATAAAAGCATTACTTTTTTGGACAGGCAATTAATATTATCATGAGATTTTTATTTGTAACCAGTTTATAATGGTTTTTCTGAAGGTGACTATATTGTTTGTTAAATTCGATCATCCCAAGTAGACGAACTGTAAAATGTTATTAGAGGCAATTCAATTTAATAAATTAAAAAATATCTATAGGCATTGTATGAACAATTTTTGTATTTCTGGATCAATTTTGCAATTATTTTACGCCATTAGGAAAACATATCGGTATTATATATTTTATTTAATTATTCTCTGCTGACTCACGCCTTATGGAAAGTGTAAGACATATTATGAATTTTAAGTTTCCGATTGTATTGTTAGTTCACTTTTATATCTGTTGGCAGGTATTAAAACACAATTTACGTTCCTTGCAAATTATAAGAACACAATACGTTGGAACACAGAGGGATAACTGCCTAAAGTATCGCTAACTCCAGCCGCTGGCACCTGGAAAACAGCTTCGCTTTCTAGCGTTATTGCGGAACATCAACCGCCAATCAACGTGAGCAATGGAACCTGCTAGGTACATTTCCAGCAATAGGAGAATTTTCTGCACCAGAGATTAACCCATTCGGAAAAAGAACCTTAACTTAGTCTCTTATAAATGTAACAAACGACAGTGTCCTACTACAGAAAACGTACCAATACTTAATTTTGCTCTTGAGTTTCGTCTTACACGACACCAACGAAAGATTTATAACTTGGGTATTTCAGACACATTTTGAACTATACAACCTGAAGCTCAATGTATTTTCACTAAAAATATTTCAATTGGATTGGAAATGGCTTATTAACGTCTCTCGGTGTTATGCCTGAAGGCTTATCAGAGGACGNATTAACTTAAACCAACACCCGTACCTTAGCTGAGATTCGGATCCAGAACCTCCCGCACCCCCCCAGACCGGCGGCGCACCAACCGACTGCGCCACGGGATGTAGGTAAATATTTCAATCTTGCTCTGCTCGTTTATAAAGAAATTGACACACTAGGAAATTACAAGATTAAAAGTGCTTTCCCCATGATTATTTCACGTAAATCTACGCAGAGACGTTTGATTAATGTGCGCCAGGACATTTGTCGGAGAAACATTATTTTAATTTTAAATGGTTACATTAAACACGTGATTTGAACACACTTCTGTTATCGGAACACACATTTGACACGTACTACGTCATATGCGATTGCGTAGTTGATTAATAATTATTGGATGTAAATTAAAACATTACGATACTTCGCAGTATTCAGAAGATTCTGTTTATTCAGATTTCATGAACATTTTTTAAGCACTGAGAAAGAGCCATCCTATATCAAGGTCTTCAAAGATACATATGAAGATCAGTAAATTTCAGAACGATGCCCGACAACCGTGCGACAGCTGCTGTGCAAATGATATACTTAATATATATTGATTTTGAAACTTTGATCCTGCGCTAGGACACTATTTCAGACATTACTTAAAAAAAAATTTCATTACTGAGAATACTGCCTGCAATCTTTTGTATTTATTTTGGCTGTTGCGGCCGAGATTTAGTGTCTGCATTAACTGCGTTGCTGAATAAGCCTTACGCCCAAAAGTTTCGCAGTGCAGTGCGTGCAGCCAGTAAAAATAAGATGACTTTGCAAATTTAGAGGGCTACGTACGNCAAATTTCGAGGGCTACGTACATTCAATTATCGATTGTTTTTATTGTTATGTTGGTACACATGTCCCAAAAATATGCTGACATTATCAGCCATTTTGAATTGTTAGTTTGCTTGTGACAGAGTTAGACGTGTTTTGGTGTGCTTGGCGATTTTGTGCTATCGCAAACAATGGATAAAATGTATTAACAACACCGTAATCACGCCTCAGCCACCGTATTCACCGGAAGTAGCTCCCTACGACTTGTTCCTGTTCCCAAAACTGAAGAGATCGATGAAATGACGGAGGTTTGCCACGATTGAGGTGATAAAGACCTGGGAGACTTCAATGCCATACCGAAATGCGCATATCATAAGTGCTTCGAGGATTGGCAAAAATCGCTGGCATAAGTGTATTATATCTGAGGGGGATTACTTTGAGGGGGAAAACTATATATATATTGATGAATACATAAATATTTATCGAGTCAAAGTCACAAAATAACAAGTCACCTTATTTTTTGAACACACCTCGTATATTGCGGTGCGATCGGTACGAGGCACGTAACATGATATACCGCACTGCGATAATCACGATGATACAGCGATGCGATTGCAGCGGGACGTCAGTGATAAATGCGATAGCAGAAACTGCCGCGTGTTATATTTATCTAATCTCGATAGAAGATGATTACGTATCGCGCATTGCGAGTTGAATGTCGAGGCACGACTGGGCGTCGTTTGACGTTACAGGCAGCTGGGAGCTACCCACAGGGGCATCCACGTAGGTTGTAATATAATCACGTGTATGTTAGCGTTACTTTTGTTAATATACCATTCAGCTTATATCTAAAACTTCAGACTGCTGTGAACAAATCACGAGCATTCTGTTCAGAAAGTAAAATGCCTCACTCCGCGGCAGCAAAGAATAAGCCAATGAGACTGGTTAAGAGTATATACAAGGCTGCAAAGTCAAGCCACTTTCCAGTTGATAACGCAGAATCCGCGGTTCTCGAGACATGCTTGATATTATTTCTAGGTCCTAATTATGAATTGAATTTGCGTGGTCTTACAAGCACAAGGTTTTGCCAACATGAAACGGACATTCGGCATAAAATTTAACTTGAGATGCAACAGTTGTTGCGAATTCGTTGGGGCCAAATTACGACTCAAACACGTGTGTTGTAGTTGTATTGCAGTTCGTTCTGCATTCTCTGGATAACTCTGTGAGAAACAAACATTCACGAAAGCAAAGATAGAATAGTTAGCTACCGGAATTGAATAAAATTAAATACCCTTTGGGCCACTATCCAATGAAAGAAATGGATTAGGCTTGAGTGTACAAACGAGTGNAAATTATTTCCTCAGAATTTCGTTTCAATTATTCTTTCGAAATGCGCACACTGATGATTCCGAATATGTGGAAGAAGGAGCACCCGATGAAATGCAATGCATTGTTGTAGTTTTATATTTATGCTCAATATTTTCCACCTCATCCATGAAGTAATCTCATACCTCTACAGTGTTTTTAACTCGTTATTGCAATTCATAAAAGAATAACAATTTATTTTCTTTTCACGCTATGCTGTTATCAACAAATAACTCTGAACTGGTTCGCTAACTGACTTAAGTGCCTTTCGCTTATTCTTTGGAATATTTAACGTTCATTTCACACACCTAATAATAATAACGATTTATAATGAAACGGGGATGTAAATAATATAAAAATTTACAATCACGGCTGATTTGTTGCTTACTGAGAGCTTTTATAAACGACCCTTGAGAACTTTCTTTCTCCGTATACACACATATTTTATGGCTCGGTCTTCTCCGCCATGTTGAATTTTCCATTAATGAGCCATAACTTTCTCTTTAATTGTAATATTCATTACTAAAGTTCGCTTACATTCTGCAAAAACCTTAAAATGTATTTTCCAAATATCCACGAGTTTTCTGGAAATTGTGAAATTTCAAAAATTTGTTGATAATTTAAAGATGATGCTGCACTAATTACGGTATAATAACTTCTAAAAAGTCCAGAATTTGTATTTGTTNTTGTTGATAATTTAAAGATGATGCTGCACTAATTACGGTATAATAACTTCTAAAAAGTCCAGAATTTGTATTTGTTCTACGAAGTAATGTATAATGCCACGGAGGGATATGTATTTGTAATTTCGAAATAATCATCCCTAACAGCTGAAATAAGCTATAAACGAGTAATTCTATATGGCGTGTGAGGTAGAGCGTTAACGGACGCAGTACCTGGTACGCTTCCAATAAAGTTGGCAGCGATGCAGGAAAGGAGCATGTTTACGTACGCTGAAATTTTATATGTTGGTCCGTGTTTTGTGCTCATATACAAAGCTGATTTTCACGAATTGTGTATTTACACGCTGGTTAGATCTCAATTTCATTTGTGCACATATGCAGTTTTCCTTTGGTCGTTGATCGCATCTATTTGTTAGGAGAAAGTCTCCTACTTGACTGGGCCAATCATGACTAACGTTACTCCGGCAGTGAACGTTACTGATATGTTTGCGCACACACTAGTGCGAAACGATATGAAGAATCGAATTACGAAAATGTATCTGATTTTAAGTATTTTGACGCAACCAGTCGTAGAACCTTTCAGCGGTCATAAACATGAATCCAAGAAGTTGAGCACTGTTATACCACGTAAGTAGTAGGATTATGGGGAGTTTGGTGCAAGGGGGTGGGGAATCGGAGCTTCGTAGCTGTTCATGCTATAATTTCGGGCCCTTGTGGCCATCGTGGATCCATGTTACCTTCACCTCTGGCCTTTTACCCCTGTAAACTTTGACCTCAAAAATCAAAATAAAAAAATTCAAAAAATCCCCAAAAAATATATATATATTTAAAGAATATAAAACATTAGTTAAAATTATTAAAAAATTTATTAAAAAAACAAATTTCCGGAGATTTCCCACAACATCCTCCACCCATACTGATTCCACTATCTTGGTGGGTCAAGTCCACCAACTTGGTAGGCATCACAGCCACCATCCGCCATTTTGATCAGTAGTCAGAAATCTTGGTAGGTGCAGTCCGCCATCTTGGTAGGTACCACAGCCCACCACCCACCATCATGGTAAGTGCACCCATCCGCCATATTAGTAGGTACAGCTGTCCGTAATCTTGGTCGGCCCAGTCCGCCATCTTGATAGGTGTCACAGCCACCATCCGCCATCTTTTTTTTCGTTTGTCATTTGTTTATACATTACTGGAGTTTGTCTCTCACCTTCGTTCGACCGCCATCTTGGTTTTNTTTTTTTCGTTTGTCATTTGTTTATACATTACTGGAGTTTGTCTCTCACCTTCGTTCGACCGCCATCTTGGTTTTTCGTTTGCAATTTGTTTTACATTGCTTCTAATATATTTAATGAACCAATCGCTCCACCTCTGATTATCATTGGCCAATTGCCCACCCTCTTCCATTGTATTTGTTTGCTCCACCAATGTGTCTCATTGGTTAATTACTCGGGTGTTTTCGGAAACCTTCGTTCCGACCAATCGGCGAGCCACTTCAATCGCGAAAACGGACAATTTCTCCCCCTAAAAAATTCTTTATATGATGCACCCCAAGCCCCCTCGGAAAAGCAGTCTTTTTTTTTTTTTTTTTTTTTTTNTTGTTTCTTTCTTACTATTTGAAGAGGAAAGCCCAGTGACAATTTTGAAACTTGCAGAGTTTCAAACCCCTGTTAAATTTACGATAGCCATGTTGTCAAGTAAAGAAGAAAATAACAGCAACAGCAAAGCAGAAGAAAATTGAGATAATATTATTAAGCTTATCGACACCATATTGGCTCGAGAGGCAACATCGTCAATGCCGCCTACTAGCACAAATCCGCAACCATTAGGCTACCCATACCAGCCCCCATCAGCTCCGACTTCGAAGAAGAAATGGAAGTGTTCGTCGCCGAATTTTCTCCATTCAGGTCAGAAGACGTGAGCAAGTACAGTGAACTTAATTTTGGGTAGCGACACGTAAGTTTTCGAGATGCTAGAGGCATTCTGAAAATTCAATTTTGTGATGGTACAATTCACTGGCTCTGCTGCGACGATAATTTAGAAGGTTGTTATGTGCATGGCACATGGACGTGCGAATATAAAAACTGCTATGTTTACAATTTATGCCCTAGCTGTAGATTTCCTTGTTCGCTGGAGGAGTTAGTAAAATAAAATCGTGATGTCCAAGTATGCAAGGCACGAATGTACGAAAGTGTAGTGTACGAACTTTTCCGAAAAAGTAAAAACAATCATGTGTGCAAATGGCTGGAGAAATGTGATGCTCCTAACCATGTTGTGAAAAGGCAAGGTTTCCTGGACTGGGCCTCCACCTGCATGCGTTTTGCATGCGAATTGCACCTAGGCTCGAGGTCGGTACCTTCCACCAAGTCTTCTCGCTACAGTGGAGCGCGTCCTGGTTATAAGTTCATTCCCATGAAAAAATATGCAAGATTATATCTTCTATTGCACGGCGTAACCTACACGGACCAGCCGGCTGTTACCGTAACTGTGAAGCGGTGTGACGAAAATGTTCATTTCCTCCTTGAAATAAGCATATTCGATGGTAAGAAACTTGAATTATCAATGCAATATTGTGGCAGTGACGAGTATGCAGTTCATTTGTGCCATCGAGAAACAAAATTTCCCACAAACATCGGAAATATGAAAGAAGAAATTGTGGGCGAATGGCGTTCAAGGAAGTAAGACAGCGAAAATTGCGGATTTAATCATGAAATAAAAAATGATAAATGTTTCAAAGTATACTCTGAACGATGATATGGAACTTGGCAAGGTTTGGAGGTTACAAAGCCATCGGACCCATGGTCAGAGGTGCTCGTGTGTGCATGTGCATATGAGCTTTGTGCTCTATATTTAAAAAAAACCCAGGTAATGAAAACCTCCCATTCCCCTCGTAATTTTCTTAGTTGACAAAACACGAACATTCTAAAGCGTAAAAAAAATATTGACGTGGCTGATTAAAAGTTTTAATGTAAAAAGGTATGTTTTTATGCTACATGTAAAAAAATCACGTTGTACAAATAAATGTCGATGTGTTTAATTATCTCATAATCTTTTGTTGTTAATCAATATTTTACCTTTTGTCAGTAAATATGTTTATCGTGTAAAATATTTTCTCCCACGTGTTTTGTAAATATAATATATGTATTTATATATTACAAAATAACTTCTTCGATTCGATGAGTGAATAAGATTTATTTATTTATATATTGAATGAAATTTTCGTGTAAGTTGTTTTTAAATTTTGATGTAAAATAAATTATTTTGTTGAAAGTACTTGTGTAATATTTTCATTCGTATTGAAATAATTTGAAAATGATGTGAGAGTTTCGATTTCAGCTACATGCCAGCGATACAGAGAGAGAGAGAGAGAGCGAGAGAGAGAGAGAGAGACACACACACAGAGGCGATGGCGGCATTATTGTGAGACATGTCAGAATGAAGGTCGTCACGCGATCACATATCCTCCATCAGCATACTTCCTTACGTGTTCACCCACACTCTCGAGAGGTAGTTAATGTAGTTCAGTAATGGCACCATTGTGCTGTGCACATTTCTTTAATTTGAATACTCTTCTTCAAATGGTTATTTTCTAAATATAGGAGGCAATGTTATGAAATATTGCACGTGCTTGTCCCTTCTCCAAGGGAAAAGCAAGCGCAATAAACATATTCAAAAAGAGAAAAAAATATTGCATGTACTTCACCATTTTCCAAGGGAAAATCAAGTGCAATCAATATTTATAGCAAAATAAAGTAAAAAATACTTATGTTTTTATACACGGAGAAAAAATTAATTACTGAACACACACACAGAAGTTAAATAACATTTCGCTATATTTAACTCAAAAACCACACATAAATATTACACCAAAAAATAAGGTTGAAATGCTTGGTTCGCAAGTATAGAAGCAAAAAATGCGCGTCTCCAAAATCATATTTTTGCATCCATATAAATGTCTAATGTAGTTGCAGACTCTAGGATGGTAGAAAACTTAGCACAAATCCTTCCATGTAACATTTCATGTCCATAAGAACATGCACGGAGTAAGTCAGTCCGAGGTGTAAATCGGCAAGATTGGCTACTAAATGGCACGTCTAGATATAATTTTCGAGGCCACCTTCATTTGCGAAGTGTTTTACCTCTAATCATTAATTTAATTTAATAAATAATTACATTAGTACACATAACATGTATTTTAGTGATGGCTAGAGTCTCATTGAAGATTTTAATTTTTGTTGTTCCTTTATATTATAAAAAAACTTATATATACTTTTTTCTTTACCTTCAGTGTTTTTAACTTACATGAGCAGCAGATAACTCAAGATAAAATAACTATTTATATATTTTCTAACACATTTATTTATGGAGTAAATTTCTTGAAGGGGAGCATATTCCACAGGTATAGCTGGCGAGTAGGTAGTAAATTTCAAATACCGATAACAATTTTATGACGCCTGGCAAAGCGAAAGAAAATGAGCCACGTATCCCTAAAATTAATAATACTGCGTCATTACCCTAAAAAAGTAAGTATTTTTAATTTACCTAACCTTGTATCACAATTTTAACTAATTTATCACGTCATAATTATTTACAAATTTATAAATATTTTTTAAATGTTTTTCTTAATAGTGGTTTTTGTTTATCTTCACTAATATCACTGTTATATTTACGGAAGCGTAGTTGTTACAAAAACAATGTTGGTAGTTATACATCAAATTACGTTACTACCAAGGCACTTAGTCATCCAGTGACAATGGTGAACAGTTGCGCTGTGCAAGTGCTTGCTCCCAACAGTACATTTGTTAAGTCATACAGCAAGAATAAATTAGCACAAATTAATGGGGAAAAGTGTGTGTGATGGGGAAGGGGCAGGGTACTGAATAAAATGTGGTCATTCGCACACAAATATTGCCTCTATTTTACACATAGTATGGTGTTACTTGTAAGGCTTTGTTACAATGGTTGAAACATTGACTTGTAAACAACTAGGTACAGTTAATAGTAAACAGAGCAAAACTTGCAAACACCAACCAGTAAACTTTGACCCACAGAGCCTCTGTTTAAACAGTGGGGGCTACTAAGAGAGAACCGTGGATTATAATTAAGTCGCTAATTAAGTGGGGCAGTTATCCAAATCTTTCCTGAAAATTTCCAAAAATACTTCAAAGTAGTATTACTTACTATGCTTAAAAAAGTTAATTAAATAGGCAAATTATTATATTTGCAGTTCTTAAAGTGAAATATGCTAGTGTCTGGGACTATGAATATTATAAACAGTGTGGCTAAAAATGGTACAAATGTAAGGTTTAACATTAAGACAAATCCAAAAACCGCGTATATGTAAAATGCATTCACAAATAGCTCCATGTAAGTGGTTCTATTTAAATAAGCGCATTCTGCTGCTCGAAGTGCTAGCAAATTGAGAGCAGAGAGCTGAAACCAAATGATCTGCTTCAAAATATAAGAGGAAAACAAACAAAATTGCGTTATGTACATTGGTTTTAGTGATAGTTGAGCTGAGGCTCGCCACTTAAGTAGTAGTAGGCCTACCTTAGCAACTGAGCCTTTTCGTTTAAGAACAGGAAGGCATTACACTCAAGAAAATTATTTTGTACTTACTAAAGTGATTTAATTTTATTCTTTTAATGGTAAATACGATTTGTTACAAGTTTTTGTTCCAACAACCACATGGAGTTTAAAAAAAACTCGAATGGATATGTTGTCTGCCATCACATAAAGAAATAAAAAACTTTGTACCGAAAATATGTACAAAGCTCTTATATTCACATTATAAGTTATAAAGGTTTGTTAGCAAATGTTATTTTTATGAAATTAAATTTTAAATTTTAAGACCAGAAATAACAGGTGAGAGAGAGAAAGAGTGGCTAGATAATGAAGGCATTAGGGGAAAAAACTATGTTGTAAGTATTAAAGTACGGTAGGTGCACATACACTGAAGACGTGGTGTGTGGAAGGAGTTAGTACCACGACCTAGATAATTTATTCCAGTAATTTACACTCTGTAAAATCGAGTCTGTTACAGTATATCTGTGCAGTTGGTGTGAAGGTGGTGCATCCTGTTTTTTGAAGGGAGCATAAACGGTTTCGATCATGTTCGATATTGTTGTCCCTCCCCAGCCACTAATGCTGAAACCATCGCAGAATGAATCACCAGATAAAAAAACTCTATGATTGTAACTAGGCGAGCAATTTGGACATTTAAACTGGAACCGCTCTGACGACTTGGGACACAGCAAAGTATTTGGACATTGATATTGGTCAGTCACCTGAGGATGGGAGCAGATCGCAGCTTCCTAGACGTTGTGACCTCTTATGTTTCATCTTGTTACTGTGTATTTGACCGTGTGCGTGTTTAGACTTGTTCCGTCCTTGGTGTTTTGTGTTGTTGGTTGTCCGACTGAATCGTCATGTTTTTTGATCCATTTATAAACGTGGTAAATATTTTGTGGTTCGTATGTAAAATTAGCTAATGTTGTCTAGCGACATTTATGCTGAATTGGTTGTTTTTTTTTTTGTTTCGTTCATTGTCAAAGTGGAGCATTATAAATTTTTTATAGTTTTATTTATATATTTACTTTGCCTAATGCGGCGTGTGTTTTGTTTGTGATTTTGCTGTTATCGTATTGTCATAATTGTGCTGTTTAACTGGATCGTTGTCTCTTGTTGCATATGTGTGCTTACTTTCATTATCACATTTTTATTGCATTTGCGTTTCTCATCCATATATTGTGTTCTTCGTTTTTTGGTTACTTTTTTCGTAGTCATTGTAGGTATTGGGGATCCAATCAAATTTCGAATGCAGTTCTTCCTGCACGTTGTCCCCCCTACCATCTTCAGGCACAAACTGGCTGCAGCATTAGTGGTAACCAGTAAGTCGGGCTTCGTTTCACGCGCTCCGACAGTGACTTCATCGGGGTGAAAGGTGCTTGTGACTGTGTTCTGGGATGCCAGGTGTATCCTGATACAATAACTTATTTAATGTGGGAACACCATCAACGCCGTTCGATATCGTTATACGCTGGAAGAACTAAAATTGGCAATTCGACGCAGATGCCCTGGTCTTCTATAAACAAGTATGCCTGCCTCCAGTCGGCTACTCAAACACAGGAAGACTTGCAGCAGTAGGCTAGGAAGGTCAGTCACATCCGCCCTACAACCCTGATTTGGCGCAGAACGATTGTTGTCTATTTTCAAAACTAAAGAAGTGACAAGGTCGGCGTTTTTTATAAATAAAAGTTGAGGTCAAGGTTAACATGACGAAATTATTACATGGTCATCCCGGATTCCGTATAAAGCGGTTCGACAATGTGGCACCGAGTTGGAAAAAAAAAGGCTTCAACTTTGGAAGAAATTGCGTTGAGAAGTAGCGAAAAATGTACCTATCTTCGTACTTTCATGAATTATATGTTTGCGGCATAGAACTTATGTAGCTACTGAAAGAGCCTCATATTTCAGAAGGAGCAGAAATTAGTCATATAAACGAAAGTACAATTTAAAGGATGTCTAGTCTTACATGTAAAAAAGTAACGAATTTCAATTTATAAGACCCCTAGACTTCCATATACTAAATATGTAGGTTGTGTTCACTTTTAAAAACAAGTAATTTTGTCAGTATGCAAAGTATGCAATAACTTCCCCGAGTTTAAATTTATGTTTGTTTTTTTTTCTTTTAGATATTGCTTGAGCTCTAACAGTTTAATAATTGAATCGAATTTTATTTTATTTTTGCGAATTTCTGAAGTCACTGCAATGAAGCCCTCTCTTCGCAGCGGAAAAGTTTTATTTTTTATATTTACCCCGCCGTGCATCCGGACAAAAGCAATTAATTTAATTGGATATTTTAGTACTGCGCATCTCTTCCCCTGACACCGAAGAGGCTTTAACCCAGAACCCGACCCTTCATCCCTAGCTGCGCCATCGCGAGAAGATGAACAACGGCAGAGCTGAGTTTATCCAGAGGGATCGGCGCACAAAGCTTTCGCCTTTAGCGAGAGGTGCGTCACGAACAAAGATAACGCAACGGCGACGAGAAAATAATGGCACTCAGGAAACTGTGTTGATTGAGGGCTTTGTTGCATCGCGGCTGCTTTGTTCGCACTTTTACTCCCGAACAAACGCCGTATTACCATTCGTTACCTTCGAACAACATCTGTCTACCTACTAGCACGTCGGTATCAGCTTCTGGATTACTATGCGAGTAATGAATGTGAAACGACACAATAGAGGGGTGGCAATAAACGCCACTGACGAACCGAAAGGAAAAGATCAGCTTGAAATATATTTAGCTGAGTATTACTTACGGGGCTCCCCGCTCCGTGGATATGTATTACTTCTCGTTTTACTGTCATGAGATGTCTTCTTAACAAACTTCTAAACACTGGGCAAGATATGTTAAAGCATTTAACTCCATATAAATGAATACCTTTTTTCATTGTATTTACATGTGCATAAGAACTCGCCAATTTGCGATACCAGTTTAAATTTTACGATACACGCGGTGTTACTGGTTCTAGATGTTTTTTGAACCCAGGTGAAAGGTACAAAAATTTTACGCTAATTATTTTGAAATAAAATTTAACATTAAATCGAGTGACACAAAGTTATTATTTAAGTTTATTCTTGTAGTAGTGGAGGGGCCGCGTTGATATGGTTGTTAGACTACTCAGCTTCCACCTAGGCGAACCGGTTTCATTTCCCGGCGGGGTCGCCCCCGGATTTTCGCATGTACGAATCGTGCCGGACGATGCCGCTGGTCGGCGGGTTTTCTCGGCGATCTTCCGTTTCCCCCGTCCTCGCATTACGGCGCTGCTCCATACCCGCATCGCTTCACCGTCATCGGCTCTCAAGACCACGATGTAAAGAGCCACCTAAAATACGAGAATTCGACTTCTTTGGAAGCGGTTTCCATCTTATACTGTATGCAGTTGAAAACGTAAACCTGTCTTCCGCAAAACGTCATTTGTAAAATACATTGGTAGCGTGTGGATTTGAAAATAAACACGAGTAAAGGCCATCCACGATAAAGTGAGCACTTTTGAGAGCCCTCTCATTTGGAATAATAGCTAATAAATATATTTTATTTTAGCGTTAGACGTTAACTTCCGTGTGCGTTAGAATATACACACTGTGTTCATTACTTATATGACAATATTTATTTTAAAAATGTGGTTAAAGGATAAAGAACGGCTGAAAGGAACAAGTAACTAGGGCCTTAAAAGTGCTCACTTTACCATGGACAGCCAATAGGAGACTTGATTGACACATGGTTTCTTAATATGTCTGAAAGCTTAGGTCCTGTGATGAATTTCCGAACCCAGCCGGTGATATATTACTTTTTTTTTTCATCCGAAAAAACATGATCATGTTAAGAGAATTGCACTGTCATTCGTGTGAAATGAGGATGCTGAAAATTTCGTGCATTCATTTATCGGTAAACCCTTTAATTGTGGCCATTTTTCAGCGTACTCGTACATTTATCCGACACCATTATGTATACTTATTTCTTATATAGCTTCTCAGTTTTTTCTGCAGGTTGTGATTAGGTTTTAATGTTAAAAAAATACACTGAATCGACGCGTATAAAATTTCCACATTACTCTGAACTTTCGCAGTGTTGAGGTAGATACTTTGGCTCAGGTTTACGGTCAAGGCTCAACACACGATACACTTGAGAATGTTTACGCAACCCGCGTCTTGAAGCCGAGTATTGTAAGCGGAACATATAATACTGGGTTGGCTATGAGGGGCGTATTTATATTATGACTTTCTATCTAGGGTAAATATAAATTTGGTCGCTTGTCAACAAAGCGTACGGAAGTTTTTGTGGATTACCAACATGTTATTTTATAATTAAGTATTCCTAGAGGCCGAAGCAAGACGAGGATTGATTTCGTGATATATTATACTTTAATAATGTGCACGCAAACGTACGAGCTTTTAAAGATGGCCTAGGGAAATCTGGACCAGCCATAGAAAAAATAATAACACTGCAAGGCAGTCTCCCATTTAGCAAAGCTGAAAATTGGTCTTGATTCTACCAGAAGCCATTAAACAAATCACGACGATTCGAGTACGCAAAGGATTGTGCAACTTGTCTTCTTAAGAGTGGGAATTATTAATGGTGGTCAAATTGTGCAAGCAGCTATCACGTGCTATATTCGACGTCTTAGCTTGTGCTGAGGTGATCGGGCCAAAATTGTCTAGCGAACGACTTACTACAAATAGTTAAGAACTACGGAGTAGCAATATGGTAAACATGCAAGAGCTGGACAAATTTTTGGCTTGAGGTTGTAGCACAGAAAATATATATATATATATATANCATAACTGCCACGTGTATCCTCCAACCACCGCAGTTTCACTACTTCACCTGTGCGATATCTGTAAACTATTATCCTAAAGATGGCATACTGTATCATCTTGCCCCAGTAGAGGGGCAAGATGATATTTACACACAGCACTTTCTAAACTCTTATTACTGGCCTGATTTAGGAGCACACTTCATAGAAAAATTTTCCTTTCCCTCTGTTGTCTGAAAGCTTTCGTGGCACCACATTTTGCAACCATAACACTGTATCCACTCTTCAGCTGGTGGATCTTCATACATTCCAGATCATTCTGGAAATTCTGTACTACTGGATTTAGAGGCTGGCTTCTTTTTTTCCTTTTCTTGCTTTGTTCTTCTTTGTTCTTTCGTTTATTTCTATTCTTTTTTTTTACGGGAGAGTTTGTCAGTACTTTACACCTCAGACCACGTCTCTTCTTTATCTCTCCATGAGCGCAATGGGGAGAAGTTCTCAGCTGTTCAGGGGAGACGGCTCCGACTGTGTTTGTAGGAGTTCTGGATGGTTTTGGTGATAGAGCTCCTGCTGTCGATGTAGAAACGATCAGCTCTTCTGTCGATGTGGAAGGTCTTGGCTGTTCTGCAGAGAAGCTGATCCATTCGAAGACGTAGAAAGACACATTAGACAAACGGGTTCCTAAGGAAGATGCACTAACAGGTATAAAAGGAAGTTCTATCAGTTCTCATCATCTAGACACCGATCTGTTACCCTGGAAGCAGCAAAATCAGTTTCTGTGAATATGTCGTTATTAAAAGGAACAATTCCAGTTGAGCTGAAACCAGATATTGCATTCTGCATAGTATCAGCCTTGCAGTATGCGATACCAACGAGTTTTTGAATCAGTCGTTCTGTAATAGTTTTACCAGGATTCGTGGTCATCCAATTTTCGCAGGCTGTATTGTAATACGTCTTAAGAGGCCCTAAGAAACAGATATCCATTGGTTGCAGCTTATGGCTGCAGTGAGGCGGAAGACTTGCAGAGAAAATGAAATTGTAATGGTCAAAGTTAACTGCAGTAAGAGAAATGTGAGCAGAATGGTTGTCGACTATTAACAAAACTGGCCATTCTTAAGATGGTTTTGCAAATTTGTAAAAATGCTCTAAATATGCAACAAATAACTCTTGTGTCATCCATCCCTTGTCTCGACAAACAGCCTTGGTTCCAAGTGGGGCTCCCTCACTCATCTCAGAGAAATGTGTTTTCCGAGCAAAAATTAGCATAGGTCGAATATAGTATCCAGATGCACTGCAGGCTCATGTTATTGTTTCTGTTTTTCCTCTGTCACCACTTGTGAATTGCCCAACTTGTTTTTTGCCTGTTGGGCTTAGAACTTTCGACGGACGGTGAACTGTTGACAGGCAAGATTCGTCTAAATTAAAAATCCTGTCAGCAGTAAACGAATAGCTGCTGTATGTTTCTTTAAGCAAATCATAAAATGGATTGACATTGAGATTCTTGAAAGCCATTACTCGAACTATGCTTGTAGCTTCTGATTTCCTTAGTGAGAGTTCGGAATGTCGTCGCATTAACCCCTGAATCCAATACTTTCCCGCCATTCTCTTGGTTCTGCTAAAGAGATGGTCACTATTATTTCTTTCTGTCATTTCAAAGCTAGTTCCCTCAGGTTTTGGATGGTAAGACCAAAATACCTATGACTTATTTCCATACAGTACTCTAATAATTGCAACTCTATCGCCTCGGGAAATGCATTAATAAATCTTCCACAATGGTCCGCTGTCTTCATACTCGCACATGCCAACTTAAAATGTCGATTTAATGTCATGTCAGGAATTGTATACTCATTGGCCGGAGTACTGAGGGATAGGGTTTGCTCAATCAAATATGAGACAGCAATTTTCATTAATTCTCTCAACCACTGACCTCTACTAGTCTTCCTCTTAAATTGTCGTGCCAACTGGCCTGAAATGAAGAAGGTAGCCAAAGTAAATAAATTTACAATAACTAATGCATATTACAATAAAGAGACAGTAAAAATCCACAACGAGATGCCTATGGTCAGCTGATTTTACATTGAATTCACAAGGACTATTTTTAAATTGACACATGAGTTATATTCAATAAATATTTTTGCTACTTTGCAATAAAATATTAAAAAATATAAGTTATCAAAATTGTAAAGACTTTTCGACAATCACTTACGTAAATTTATTAATATTTAAGTTGCAACGAAATGTAGACTTTTACGAACATTTTTATACTCACAAACACCAACTATTGATTAAAAAATGTTTACGTCCTGACAGTAAAATTATGTCGGAATTCAGTAAGTTGCGCCTTAGGGACTAAAGGTTGTCACATTACTACTTGTTAAAGGGGGTGATGAAAATTGTTGAGTTAAATTGGGGTGATTGTCCATTTTTTTTATCATAGCTTCGATCTGCGATAGATAATAAATAGTTATGTTTTTTAGAGAAGGGTCAGACCAATTAATGTAAACAAAACTTTACAATTAAAAATACAGAACAATTTTATAGATACCTACTGATGATTGTTATGCCTATCGGTAATAAATATTTCCTATCATGGGACAAAAACTTATCGTCTTGCCCCGCACACGAGTTTACTATCTTGCCCCGCACTGCCTTACGAAAAATACTTTACGATTGGCCAACTGTGTAGCTAACATCCACCAAGTGGTGGTGGGAAAGGATGTTACTATCTTCGTATTATGTCGTGGTTATCTCGAAAACTTAATACAATGCATTTTGTTTAAGTAAGTAAGTTTTTCATATGGGTATAATTTTATACAGCAAGTATCAGATAAACTTTATCTTCCATTAACCACCTATATATCAGCAGAAATCATGGCAAGAAACATTACTGCAAACTGGGATGTTTTTTTTTTTTTTTTTTTTTAAGAAATACCATCTTGCTCCGTGTATCGTCGTACCGCTCCTTCTCCTATATTCAAATGACGTGGTCGCTAAAGTTTACAAATGCCTCTTAAAGCCCAGAAAGTGTTTCAGGAGGTCAGAAGCTCAGCTGCAGGCACATTTGTACGACAATATCGGTGACTTGAGAAATTTGCTAGCACTGCCATATCATCCATTATAGAAAGCGATGTCACACAACAAAACAAAAATTCGGTAAAAGAAAAACATCGCTAAATAGGTTGACCAATTTTTATAAATGTTTTTGTTTAGCACAAGTTAAAATAAGCCAGTTTTTTATTAGACAGAATTGTCCAACATTTATTTATTAATCCAACAATTCAATTTAAAATTAGGTGTTATGTATTTCAAGAATGGCACTTATCCCATAAATATCGCGAACGAGTAACATTTTAATTTCAACCCTTTATAATCTGTAGTGGACAAAATATTGGCTATTCTCTTACAATAAGTCAGAATAATAAATTCTAAAACACTTAAATACATATCACACACCTTTAAATGTACTAAAGAATGCAATGTATTATCTTTAATTAATTGTAAATATAAACATGTAGCATGCACCAATGGCCTTAAATCCAAAACACATTTATTCCATGCCTCTTCTGTTTGCCGGCATATTTTGAGACTGCACTTTTCATATTTGCTGGTTTTTTTATATATATATATATTTTTTTTTTATTATTATTATAATTTTTTTTTTTTTTGCTGTTCGGAAACACGTTATTTGACTCACCGTGGAGGGCATTGAAAACCTGCAGACTCGCAACAACAAAAATTCAAACCTGTAGACGACTTACGAACATTAATGTTGGCTTATCAGAAAAACAGCAGCTCATGAGAACGCGACATGTGCACGAATGTAAGGAGGACTGTGACTTCTAAGAGTAATTGAATCTAGGGTTGTATTATCCTCAAATATATCTCGCCAGTATAGGTCCGAACATTTTGCGAACATTTATTTGTCAGCCATCAAAACAATTGGCATGTACGTTGGTTCATTGGCTGCCACCTCAAAGGCAGAGATTTGGTCACTCTATTTCCAGCTTTATTTTTATTGAATCTGAGTACTCCACGGGTTGTCTAATGAACTATCATCCATATACAAAAGTAACATAAATGCCAAAGACTAATGACATTTCCAAATTTACGGGTTTTTACTCAACGGGAATGTAAGATCTTGTTTAATCTTTTAACTCTATCAGCCGTTGAAGTGCTACGAGAGCCGTGAATCCAACTATCCTAGGAGAAGTAGTGCAAACATAAAAAAGGGAAAATGTGCACCGAGAGGGAAGGTGAGGGCAAGGACTGGAGTAACTGGAACGTATAAAGAGTATAACGACTAATGGAAGATTGTGGAAGCTTATAAAACTTCATGGATTAAGACGTAGGGGACAGGGAAGGGAAAGCTAACGCTATTCAAGAGGAGTTGATGTGAAGTGATGGGCGGAGAGACAGACAAAATCCTTCTCAATTAATTAAGTTTGTTAATGTTTCCATCTTAAGCAACTCGGAGGAAAGAAAAAGAAGCTTGGGATGGAAGCTGCGATAGGATTAAAGAAGGCGGCCTAATCTCGGGCGAGAAACAGGGTACGATTATTCCTCTGGCTAGATCTGATAGGTGGATACTACAATTTTTCGCTAGAAAATGTTCACTGCTTCCTTTTATCGCCATTGTTTAGTTGTAATTATGTTGAAAATATTTCCCCATTTCACAGGGACAATGAGACATCTGATACTCTAATACTTAAAGTTGGTTTTTTGTCTGCCAACTGTTAAACCGCGCCACATATATAATTCATACACAAGAAGTTATATATAAGTTATTGACCTTCTTTCCTGTACACATATATACAAATAGTTTTGTGGGATACACGAAAACTTGGATAGTACGAATATGTATGTTAGTGGTATAGGAATGTTCCTTTTGGAACAACTGGCATATGGCATGTCGGATTCGGAGTTGTCTGCCATGTCACAAGCGCGGCCAGTGGCCATGTTGGTCGGTGCAGTCCACCATCTTGGTAGGCGTCACAGCCACCGTCCACCTTCTTGGTAGGCGACACAGCCATGTTGCATGTTCATCCGCCCGAAATACGAAGAAATTAGTCTTATAAGAATTATTTTAATAAAACATAATTTAATAAAAAATTATAAAAAATTACAACCCATCACCACTCATCCCCTCACCAATACACTGCTCACCATTCATCCCCTTACCCACACATCGCTCACCATTCATCCCCTTACCCACACTTCGCTCACCACTCCTAGCCCCTTCAAATACCTAGTGACCCCTGACCTTGAGCCTTGACTCTGACCTAGACCAATGACCATGACCCTAACGGCTTATGGCTTTTATCCTGAACCGTGTGACCTTGAAATTAAAAATCGTGAAAAATGTAAAACAATTCTTAAAAATCGAACAATATATGTTACCTCACACCACAACCCTAACCAATACCCCCACCCTTCCTTTCCCCAAATTAATTATTGGCCTTACGTAACAGAAATTATCATTCCACCCATTCAAATCAATTGTATATGCCCATTGGCCACTAAATTACGACTTTAACACATATTTTGCCAGTATTGTACACTATAGAAAGTGCTAGTCATATCCTTTTTTTAGCATCTACCACCAGAGAGCTCCCATGTCGTCCATTTCCAAACTTTATTTAGGCGACTCCAAACATAAAGTATCTACTGATAACATTTTAATCAAGTAAAAAACAACATTAACCTCCCACTCATCGCACCACCCTTACCTCACCCCCTCCTCATCCATTAAAAAGAAATCGAGAAAAATCGCAACAATTTTAAAAAAAATCTAACAAATCGAGCAGCATTTACCCTTAAACTCGCACTCATCCTATTATCCTCACCTCATCCCCTATTCTCCGCCTACCCCCTTCCAATCATAAAAAAAAAATTAGAAAAATCGCAGAAAAAACCGAAAGAAACAAATACATGTTTAGGAAAATATTACATCACTGACTCTGACACCCATGTTGAATGTTGGTGACCTTGACCCAAATTACCTTGAACTCGTAAAATCTAGAAAAAATTGCAAAAAATAAAAAACGCAAAATCCATGATTAAAAAATTACATACCTAATACGAAAAACCAAGTTGAATGTGTGTGACCCTAAAAGTTCGATTCTCGTAAAGATGGCAGAACACAGCCACTCCCTGGTACGACGAGCAGCAAACGTCTGAACCCCCATCTGAATATTTCAGTTGTTTTATAGCCGATCAATCTTACGAACCCCAAAGCCAATTGTTGATTTATGTAGCACATATAACCCTTCCCCCTCCCCTCCACGGACAACACACCTCTCTTCACTCTAATAATTCCCTCGCCATTTACTTACCATAGCTCAACCATCAACATTTACGCATGTCACCATCCATTTCACGGACCGCCCCCCCCCCTTCCTCCAAATCCACCCACAATAACTCACAATAGCTCGTCCTCTCGCAATCCACCCTCTCCCTTTCTCTAAACGGAATCTCAACCAGTTCCTGCGCAAATGACTAGAACAGTGGTCATGACCAATCCA
The DNA here is from genome assembly GCA_002778355.1 of Clitarchus hookeri. Lineage (NCBI taxonomy): Eukaryota > Metazoa > Arthropoda > Insecta > Phasmatodea > Phasmatidae > Clitarchus > Clitarchus hookeri. Next base: position 596,386 of record NQII01000545.1, on the reverse strand, counting down.
GCATACCACCCAGCTATACCAACAGTCGATGACAACCAATCTCGAAAAAGTCGACCAATATGAATGACCAGACCAATTAAACAGTTACGAAATATTACTGAAAAATATTCCCAATTCATTCGTTCGCCTCAGAGAACTCAGCCGATTTTTTAATCGTCTTGAATAAGGCATAATACTTCAGATCATACCATGGCCCTCCTCCTGCACACACTCGTATTAATTGTATCTAAAACACTCTCTCGCAACCAATTGTACACACCACTGAATTAATAAGTTTTTCAGAGAAGCAGAATGTCCTGAATATGAAATTAAACTCGCATTATTATGTATACATAAATTTAATTATATTTTTCTATTTATTTCATACAGTCAATCTTTACATTTATCAGATGTCTGCAGATCATGGATAGTAGCCAACAGTCTCATCTGATGTAACATCGATCCTTCAGTTCACTAATGATAGAAGATATCTCGTTAATGTGCGAGAAATCTGCATCTTGTTGCAAAGCGATCAAATGTCTGAGTCTATCAACGAGTTCGTTCTGGTCTTCGGTAAACATGTAGTCAGAATTCTCAGTGTCTTCTGCCTTTTCCATTTCGTTCGTTGCAGCAAATGAACGAGCTTTCTTGACGCCTTCGGCCTTCTTCACACCACTTGTCGAAGGAAACGCTGGTGAAATGTGTGGGAACGTCGAGATAATCATCATCCTTCTGACCAGATACTTCATCAACACTGTCTTCATAGTCATTATCATCAATGCTGTCTTCATGATCGTCTTCACCTCCTGTTTCATCCTCAATATCAAGTTTAATTTTATTTGTAAGAGTCGCATGGTCATTAATACTAAGACCCGACGACCGTTTATTTTGAAGTTCGTCGACTTCACACGAAAGTCTTGCAAGTACACATTCCACACAAACCGACTCTATTGCACTCATTCCATCTTTAGCATTAACTCTCTCATCATTATCGCCTGACGAATCAGTACCCACCGATGCATCATGGGGTATTGGCGACATATTTTTCTGGCTTCCAGTAGACGAACCCTTGCAGATCTCGCGAACCCTTGTAGATCTCGATGTGTTCCTTCAATGTATTGCCTTGCATAAACAGCATAGCACCAATGTCGTAATGCTTCATCGCGTGAACATAACTCTTCGTACAGGCGGTTCTCTCATTTTTCCGAGCACGACAGCTTTTGCTGAAGATCTTTCCACAGTAGCAACACTGTTTGCCATGTCATTTTCCAGCTGTGGGAGAAGGTACATCCATAGAGGTAAGCTCTATAGTAGACTTCTTACAATCATTGGCTTGCATCATATTCATGAAAAAAACTGACGTTCTTTCTACAGTAGCAACTTGTGTATCTACTTTGCCTAGCTACTGCTCTATAAATAAACTTACTAACATATTTCATCACTGAGATTTAAGTCTTTTCATACATCCATTCAACAAGACATTTTATGTATTTCCTTGATCACATTACCATGCAGTTCATCTCCAACAGTTTCTTCCAGACAAGTTCTTCGCTGTTCTAGCCATTTTGCAGGAACCGGTTGAGGTTCCGTTTAGAGAAAGGGAGAGGGTGGATTGCGAGGGGACGAGCTATTGCGAGTTATTGTGGGTAGATTTAGGTCGGGCGGGGGCAGGGGGGGAGGTCGGTGAAATGGATGGTGACATGCGCAACAGTTGATGGCTGAGCTATGGTAAGTAAATGACGAGGGAATTAGAGCGAAGAGAGGTGTGTTGTTCGTGGCAGGGAGGGGGAGAGGGTATATGTGCTACATAAAGTCAATAATTCGCTTTGGGGTTCGTAAGATTGATCGGCTATAAACCCAATGGAATATTCAGGTGGGGGTTTAGACGTCTGCTGCTCGTCGTACCAGGGAGTGGCTGTGCTCTGCCATCTTTACGAGAATCGAACTTTTAGGGTCACACACATCTAACTGGGTTTTTCGTATTATATAAGTAATTTTGTACTCAGTGGTTTTTTTAAGTTTTTTGTAGTTTTTCGCGATTTTTTGTTGATTTTCCGAGTTCAAAGTCATTTGGGTCAAGACCAAGGTCATCAACATCCAACATGGGTGTCGAAGTCAGTGATATAATATTTTACTTAACTTTTATTAGTTTCTTTCGTTTTTTTGTGATTTTTATGATTGGGTGGTGGTGGTAGCTGAAGAGGGGATGAGGTGAGGGTAATAGGTTTAGTGTGAGTTTAACGTTATATGTTTCTCCACGTTTCTAATTCTTTTTTAATTTTTTTTTTATATTTTTGCGATCTTTCTCGATTTTGTTATGATTGGAAGGGTTTGACTGACACTTTTGTTCGCCCTTCTTTGTTTATTTTTTCGGAACTTACGGCATTGTTCCGCAAAATATGGAAAAATCTCCCGATAAATATAAATTATTCCAGTCATGCCAAAATAAACAACTCCAAGCATGCCAAAGTAAACAATTTCAGCGTTAATGCTGAATAAACGTAGACTGACGGTAAACATTTTCTTTCAAATTAGTTTTCAAATGTATTCAGTGTACCGTGATCCAAATGAAGTAATCTGGCCAGCATGTTCAGAGAAAGTCTACGTTTTGTATTCATTCTAACGTTCGGAAATTTTACGTGCCGAAAAATATCATATGCTATCTGTTTATTACCTTATGATTTTTTAATGGTAAAATAAAGGTTCGTGAAGACGTAATAATTAGCAAGGCCATGTTTAAACTATATAACCTTTTACTCGAAATTGGCATTAATGAAGTCACTTAGCAATTATTAGTATTAAATATTGAAAATATACATCTATAATTACAAGTAATTATTAAATGTGCTGAAATTAAACGCTCTGAACAATTTCAAAATATATACGTTTTATAATAGGAGCTCGATGAATTCGTAAGACATAGATTTCAAGAGTGTATATGTTAGATTTTCTTTGACTTTTATATGATGCACATACAAAATATTTTATATAGTTAGCTTCCATAATCAGAAAAATAATATAAGCAGAAATCTCTATCGATGGTGAATTAAATACACAGAACTTAAATGCGTCATTGAACGTAGTTTCGTGTACTGGAACACATTCACTAACATTTACGGATCAAAGTACAAGTGTAAATCGGGTTTGCTTTTGTGGAAGTTTCTTTTCCCAGGAAGACAAAATGAGCAGGAGTTTATTTTCACTATTTTGCTTCTTATTTTTTCTATCTTATATAGTGACAATAGCCACCAAACAGTACTAGTATTACCTTCTCCTTTTACGACTAAATAGCAATTAATTCTTACATTAGCGGTCTCCTTACGACTGACCATGTTCAAAATAGCAGTAACTTAATCCTGCTTGTCACGCTGAAAATCCAGCACCAATAACAAACGAAAAGCTGCTGCTCTGCACCTCTGTTGCACTCGGATTAATCATCGAGAAATCTCTAACCTTAGTAATTTTTTGCGAGAGGGTTTGGATTTCAGCGCGTTTAGCGGTAAAATAACGCTTGTGTTCTGAAGTTTTACATGCATTCGTCTAGATAATATTGATGATCATCAGAAACGCACAATGTGGAGAACTGTGTGTAATGTTGTCCTTTATTCGCTGTGAGTAATGTTGTCCTTTATTCGCTGTGTGTAATGTTGTCCTTTATTCGCTGAGAGTAATGTTGTCCTTTATTCGCTTAGTCTTCAGTTGCAAAAATTGTTTACAGAGGAACAGTTAAGTTCATAGTAGTACGTTACAAACCCACTCGACGAGGTACAGTTCTTGCTTCAATTCTTTTTGTTCAACACGTTAGTCTTGAATTGAGTTTACAACCAGTTAACTGTTTTATATACGATATAAATAGAGACTAAAGATGATAGGGAATCAATTTCGTAAAGGCCGAATCTTACAATTTTGACGTTTATGACAGCTTTGTGATCTGCCAGTTGATTTTTTTACACACTCTCGAAAACCCAAATCAGTAATAAGTCCGAAGCGACAAAAACACTCTAAAATGCCTAAGTCATTCAACAGTGAAATTTAATTAGAGATAGGGGTAGGTTGGGGAATATAAAATGAATGGCTGTTGTAAAACCTCCCTGTTCTATTGACCTGAACATTTTAGTACTAGACTTCACAAAACTGTAAACATGAGCCTATGACGTTTATTGTTATTTGCTGTCTATATGAGCAGCGATTTTTACTTTTAACTGATTTCCACATATAACTGGTTACTTAGTTTTTTTTTTGCGAATATAGTATCGATTTGAAGTCTTTCAGGGCGAGTCGAATAATCTGATGTCCAATCGCAAAAGTCAGATGAGTGTACGTGATAGTGTTTCAAGTTCCGCCAATGGAAGCAGCACATTTTTATGTGTTACCGATTAAATATTTAATTATAATACATTTTGTAATATCTGCAAAATTTTGTTTGTTCAGTGAACTGTAGGTTTTAAACCTATAATTTTAATGCGTTTTCGGACGTCACACATGTAGTCGTTTCTGGTTAATTATGACATTTTTCTGAAGCCCTGCTTAAGTTCTACTTTCAGGCAATTCCTTCGTCTAAAGCAAACGAAACCTAACACAGCATAGAGGATTACATCGAAGGGACAGCGCACCGTATTTGTGCACACTAAGTTTAATAATATTCCGCAGGAGAACTTTTTCTTACTAGGCATTACCAACACACTTGTTTTCTAGGTTTTATTCATATTAGTTGTATACGAAATATTATAATTTATACATAAAATACAAGAAAAAATCCATTTTAACCAAAAATAAAATAATTATATGACAACGTAAGTGTAAAACGTTTGTGATAGTGACAAATTTAGGAAGCAGCCAAAAACGTTACATATAGGGTAACTTTTCAAACATTCGATTAAAAAATTGTGAATATACCGCCAATAGATTACAGACTACTGCCCTTTGGTGGTTGTCCCAGCAAATGCCCGGTTTCGCTTCACACATGGTATCCCGTGAATTGTCCTTGTTTTCTAGCAGAATGTGTCTAATAGGCTGCAATTCAGCTACGTGTTTGAAGGCTAGCATGTTTGGAAAGAGATTGTGAAAATTATCAGTCCACTTTTTTTGACTATCAAATTTCTCTCTATTATAAACTATTGACGGCAAAGTGAGCACTTATTGAAGCTCTCTCATTTGGAATATTAGTCAATAAATATATTTTATTGTAGCCGTGGACGTTAATTTTCTTTTCTGGTGAAATACATACACTATGTTTATTACTTACATGACGATATTTATTGTAAAACAATGGTGGAACAATAAAAATTGGCTGATGGTAAAAAAATAATCATGGCCACAAAAGTGCTCACTTTACAGTGAACAGCCTGCCTATATCTACGAAGATTCTGGGGTTTCGCACGAGAATTCCGGTCGCTGGCACGAGAAGTGAATTCGGATTTTTAAAAAAAATTCGGCGACTCTGCTTTCGCGGGGCGCAGCAGGCGGGCGCCTTCCGAAAAACGACGCGCCGTTAATTGATTCTCCCGAGGGCGGCACCGGCTGGCCGCCACAAATGTTTACTTCCCCGGAAACAGCGTGTCACGCGCGCCTCTGCCGGCAAAAATCTCAAACTGTATAGTGAGTCTCACAAAGGAGAGCACTTTTTTTGCCAGTTCTCAATACAGTTCTGTTTTCTCAGTAGTGCGGTAGACAGATATTATTTTTTAATTGCAAAAATGAAGGTTTAGAGGGGGGGGGTTCTTCATTAATAAAACTATGCCTATTAAAAAAAATTCAGCTGAAGAATAAAAGCAGCTATATAAAATATCTATATATTTTATTTTGATAGTTTTTACTGTTTTATTTACCTACTTTGATTTATTGGTAACCAACTATTTTTTTTTCTGAATGTCAACCCACCCAGTAAGGCAACATAAAACAATTTTGTCGTGGAAATAACTGTGCACAAGACTACTTTCAGAAATGTTCTTTTTTGAACATTTCTGTCTGCTGTATTTGAAGGGGCTGGG
>NQII01000545.1:548873-590314 GCA_002778355.1 Clitarchus hookeri | reverse complement strand
TGGGGGGGGGGGGGGGGGGGGGGTTGGTTAACGGGTTGAAGGGAGGTGTAGTGTTGTTGAACGCGGCGCGCTCGTTAACATTCCATCGAGCCGGTGGATAAGCGCGGAGGAAAAAAAAACGACACCGGCTCCCTCGGAAAAGCTGCTTTAACGGAGTGGTGCTGTCAACTTGTTGCGGCGCTTTGTGCGAATCAGGGTGGGTCGACGAGGGGAGGCGACCATAGGCGAGAGAAGAGGTGGACTGGATTTTTGCCTTCTGCGCACGTGCCTCCAATACTGGCTCGCGATTTTCCAACATCGCTGTAGTAAATCCGTAGTAATAGAACTTTCAAAAAATTACCCCATGTATGACGTGTTCTATTGTTTTCGGAAATATTTCGTGCATCACATCCGTTGTATATTTCTGTTAACGTACAAGAAACCTATTTTTAATTGTTTTGAACGTTTGCTAATGAACATGTGAAGAGATTTCGGCGGCTCTTAACATCGAGGTCTTGAGAGCCGATGAGGGTGAAGCGCGGTGAGAATGGAGCAGCGCCGAAATTTACAGAGCGGGGGAAAACGGGAGATCCCCGAGAAAACCAGCCGACCAGCGGCATCGTCTGGCACGATTCCCACGTGTGAAAATCCGAGAGCGATCCCGCCGAGTATCCGAACCCGGTTCGCCTAGTTGTGAGGCGAGATATTACTTTAGCTAATATTTTATTTATAAATTTTTATAATTCATTTATAATTAACAGAAATAAAATCAGGGAGAAAATAGCCGTGTTGGTAAAAACTAGTAAGAATGGTTCTCGGGCAAAATATTATTAAACTGAGTGCGCACAAATACGGCGTGTAATTCTTTAGGCATTATTAATATTTGTTTGCATGAGACGGAGGAATAGCCTGAAAGTAGAACTTCAGCAGGGCTTCAGAAAAATTGGAAGTAGCCATGAATTAACTATAAAAATATATATTGTTAAAATAGTGACGTCACGTTTGTTTACGTCAGTTTTACCATCAGATACGCGTTTGTGTGAAGATATTTTGCACATAGGTATAAATGTAACTTTCTTTCATTATAATTTGGTTACACCTATCAAAGCACGTATCCATGTGAACCGTGGTGCAAATCGAGAGTCTCTAGTCCGTATGGCATTGACAGATCAGTTGGCAAAGAAGCCAGTCATTTTTGGGCCACGGAAATTACTGCGCAGGTAGCTCCTGCACTCTACCGCATAATCTCATAATGGGGCGGATACGTGCCGGCTCTACATAATTCCCTCAATAATTTTTCACTTGCCGTTTGGCAATCGCTCCGATTACCACAGGCCCGAAAATTTTGCGTTACCGTGACAGATTTCAAATTTCGCAGATTAATTTACGGACGAGTTAGCCTTAAAAAAACTGGAACGTCTACATTAAGCTCTCAATTGATAACCTGACTTTTCGATGCTATAATGAAAGAGACTGAGCTAATAATCACGAGAGAGAAAAAACCGGAGTCCCAGTAATGTCCTTCCACTGAGCTAGCAAGCAGTCAATAAGGGTGGCTTTCTAAAGTCGATATCTCAGTACAATAGTGTTACAACTCAAAATATGCTGTTTTTCTTGAGGACGGTGTTGCATTAACAAAATGCTTTTCTCCAACTCATAGTCGTGCCACATTATTCCACGGAACAGTATAACCGTCAGATTTAAGTTGTAAAACTTACAAACATAAGAAAAATTTCTGTAGTGCATATCGTAAAGTAATTAATTTTAAAAAAATTATTTTTTTCTTGTTGTAGCATTGTTGTACGGAGGTATCGAAATAATCAAGTAACCGTGAACAGCTACAACGCTAGATGTTTCAAATCTTAGTGTTATAAATTTGACACGTGTGTGTGTGTGTGTGTCATATAAGTAAATAGGTGTAAACAAAAATAAAATGTTGCAACGGTTAAAATAAGTCATATACATGAGATTAACTGGGCTAAAGCGCGGGCTAGCTGAGAAAGCCTAATTTTGTTAAGTTACGGTGTTACCTTTATCTCTGCCATAAGCTCCGGCTCAAAGAATATCCAAGCGAAAGAGTGAGTGAAGATATTTGTGCGGCTTTTAACATCGAGGTATTGTGAGCCGATGAGAGTGAAACGAGGTGGGGATGGAGCAGCGCCGGAATGCAAGTGTGGGGAAGTGGGGAACCCCGCGAATAAAAACCAGTTAACCAGCGACATCGTCCGGCACGATTCCCACGTGTGAAAATCCTGGAGCAACCCCGCAGGGAATCGAACCCGGTTCGGCTTGGTGGGAGGCGAATAGTCTAACTACTAATATATAATGGAAAGAGAACAAACATTACCATGCTATCATAAAAAAATGTCGAAAATTCCTGCATCACGTTAACGACACAGTTGCTACAAATACTCAAATGCACAATGTGCAAACACTATATATACATATATATATATATAGACACACACACACACACACACACACACACACACAAACATTAATAATGGAAAAGAGAACATATTACTTACCGTATCCTCATTAAAAATGTTGAAAATTCCTGCATCAATCATACGACACGTTAGTTAAAAATCCTCAAATGTGCAACAACTATAAAAAATAGTGTATATAAAATGAAAAAAAAAAAAAAAAAATTCCACTCCATCATTCTGAAAAATTTACAGAGTTGTTGCATAATGTCTACAACTCGTTTGCTGCAGATATGTTTTTAATTGCCCTGTTTTCCAAACTTATTACCAGTGTTCGTATGTATCTTCATTATATACCTGCAACAATCCATGGATACAATGAAATAAACATTTTTTTTTCAATTATAAATCACATAGTTTCAAAATAAAAATATATTAAAGGTGTTTTATGTTTATAGCTGAGTTACGGCGTCACAAGTTGATTCCTATGTTTTTATGTACCTATACCGCGAAACCAATTTCCAACAGCTTTCGTGGTAGTGGAAGGCCTGCCATACAAACTCATCTAAGTATGAATTCTGCTTATTGTAACATTATATGATTCCAAAAACTAGAAATTTTATGTAACATGAGAACAGAACTATTACACTGAGGTGACAAAAGTCATGGGATAGCAATATGCAAATATACAGATGGCAGTAGTACCGCGTACAAAATATATAAATGGGCAGTGCATTGGTTGGGCTTTCATTTGTAGTTAAGTGATTCATGTGAAAAGGTTACTGACGTTATTATGGCCGCACGACGGGAATTAACAGACTTTGAACGCGGAATGGTAGTTGGAGCTAGACGCATGAGACATTCCATTTCGGAAATTGTTAGGGAATTCCACATTCCGAGATCCATAGTGTCAAGAGTGTGCCGAGAATACCTCATTTCAGGCATAACCTCCCACCATAGATAACGCAGTGGTCGACCACCTGCACTTAACGACCGAGACCAACGACGTGTGCGCAGAATGGCCAATGTTTACAGACAAGCAACACCGCGTGAAATAACCGCAGGAATCAATGTGGGACGTACGACGGACGTGTCCGTTAGGACAATGCGGCGAACTTTGGCTGTACTGGGNGACGTGTGCGCAGAATGGTCAGTGTTAACAGACAAGCAACACCGCGTGAAATAACCGCAGGAATCAATGTGGGACGTACGACGGACGTGTCCGTTAGGACAATGCGGCGAACTTTGGCTGTACTGGGCTATGCCAGCAGAAGACCGACTCGAGTGTCTTTACTAACAGCACGACATCGCCTGCAGCGCCTCTCCTGGGCTCGTGACCATATCGGTTGGACCCTAGACGACTGGAAAACCGTGGCTTAGTCAGGTGAGTCCCGATTTTAGTTGGTAAGAGCTGATGGTGGGGTTCGAGTGGGGTGCAGACCCTACGAATCCATGGACCCAAGTTGTCAACAAGGAACTGTGCAAGCTGGTGGTGGCTCCATAATGGTGTGGGCTTTTTTTACATGGAATGGACTGGGTCCTCTGGTCCAACTGAACCGATCATTGACTGGAAAGGGCCATCCATAGACTTGCAGCCATCCATAGACTTCATGTATCCAAACAACGTTGTAATTTTTATGGATTACAATGCGCCATGTCACCGGGCCACAACTTATCACGATTAGTTTGAAGAACATTCTGGACAATTCCAGCCAATGATTTGGCCACCAAGATCGCCCGACATGAATCCCATCGAAAATTATTGGGACATAATCGAGAAGTCAGTTCGTGCACAAACTCCTGCACCGGCAACACTTTCGCAATTATGGACGTCTATAGAGGCAGCATGGTTCAATATTTCTGCCGGGGACTTCCAACGACTTGTTGAGTCCATGCCACGACGAGTTTCTGCACTTCGCCGGGCAAAAGGAGGTCCGACACGATACTAGGAGGTCTTCCATGACTTTTGTTACCTCAGTGTATAATAACAACTACCTCAATTCAAAGTATAATTTTTTTGTGGCATCACAAGCATCAATACGTTTGATCTAACAAAATGAAGTTTAAGGTCTCCGCCTAAGTGACGCGTGAGGTGCATTACAGAGGTTTGGTTGAAACCCAAAATGGCTGGATATCCTGTAACAACACACAAACGCGAAAAGCATTTAAGACATTTTCCATATCCAACAAGTTTCAGTAGTCAATTAAAATTCTAGGATTATTTTTTTGGAACGAAAATAGTTAAAAAGTTCGTTTTCATAATGTGCTTTACGTGCTAATTTGTTTTACTTATTCTTCAGAGTTGTCTATAAACACGAATTGTACTTTTATATTTATTAGCATGCCATGAAACAACTGTTATTGGGAATGCTAGAATGAGGTTCTTTTCATACGTAATAGAATTCGTAATTACTAAAGATAACTTAAGACAGTTTGAATATTTTCCTTTGTTAAGAAATTGTTTGTTGATTTTTGCATAATTTTTGCCAAGCTCCAATTAAATGCTTGCAAATTAAAGAAATCACAACCACAGTATGTTTGCTCCGATGGGAAAATTATGTTTCATAGCGTATCCCTAGCAACTATCGTGTTTATTCCTCGAAGTGTTAAGTACGGTACACCTCAAGAAAACTTTTATTCTTTCCCACGATACCACATATATATATATNGATGTGGAATGGACTCGACTAATATCTGAAGGTATGCAGGAGGTAGTTCACACCATGAATCATGCAGGGCAGTCCACAAATCCATATGAGTGCGAGGCGGTGGAGATCTCTTCTGAACAGCACTTTGCAAGGCATCCCAGATATGATCAATAATGTTCATGTCTGGTGATTTATGTGGCCAATGTAAGTGTCTAAACCCAGTAGAATGTTCCTGGAGCCACTCGGTAGCAACTANTCATGTCTGGTGATTTATGTGGCCAATGTAAGTGTCTAAACCCAGTAGAATGTTCCTGGAGCCACTCGGTAGCAACTATCGACGTGTGGGGTGTCGCATTGTCCTTCTGGAATTGTCCACGTCCGTCGGAATGCACAATGGACATGAATGAGTGCAGGTGATCGGACAGGATGCTTACGTATATGTCACCTGTCACAGTTGTATCTAGACGTATCAGGGGTCCCATTTCACGCCAACTGCACACGCCCCATACCGTGACAGAACATCCACCAGCTTGAACAGTCCTCTGTTGACATGTAGGGTCCATGGATTCATGAGGATTTCTTCATACCCGTACACATCCATTCGCCCGATACATTTGGAAACGAGACTCGTCAGACCAGGCAACGTGTTTCCGGTCATCAACAGTCCAATGGCAGTGTTGGCGAGCCCAGGCGAGGCGTAAAACTTTGTGTCGTGCAGGCAACAACGGTACACCTGTGGGCCTTCGGCTCCGAAAGCCCATATCAATGATGGTCCGTTGAATAGTTCGCACGCTAGCACTTGTTGATGCCCCAGCATTGAAATCTGCGCCAATTTGAGAAAGGGTTGCACGTCTGTCACGTTTAATGATTCTCGTCAGTCGTTGTTTGTCCCGTTCTTTCACCATCTTTTTCCGGCCGCAGCGATGTCGAAGATTTTATGTTTTACTGTATTCCCGATATTCACGGTAGACTCGTAAAATCGTCGTACGCGAAAATCCAAATTTTATCGCTACCTCGGAGATGCTGTGTCCCATCTCTCATGCGTCGACTATAACACGACGTTCAATCTCACTTAAATCTTGATAACCTGCCATTGTAGCAGCAGTAACCGATCTAGCAACTTTGCCAGACGCTTGTTGTCTTATATAGGCGCTGCCGACTGCATCGCGTTTCTCTGTTTTGTTCCATACCTCTGTTATTTGCATACACATACCTATACCAATTTTTTTTGGCTCTCCAGTGTATATATAAGCAATAACGTAACGCTGAACAGGAAGATTTGAAGTAATAATATGTAAACCTCTCAACCACCTTTTCGATTGTGCGGCGCCATGTCCTCAACTGGCTGAATTTTTTTTATAGATGCCATTAAATAATTTATCTCATTTTTACGGAACAAAGAAGCGTATTTGTTGCAGATACACACTTTTTTTAATTATTTGCAGAAATGCTAAGTTCATAAAAAATATTCATAATTCATAAAGCACTTAATTATTCAAACTTCACAAAAAAACACGTCAAATGGATCCAAGCTGCAAATGTGATTGATTAATGTATTCGCGTTGACTTTTTGGAGTTAATTTGTTTTTAACAGCCTTCGCTGGAGTAGATGCGTAGCTGAATGTTTCCTCACGCACAGTTCTGCACACCAATGAAATTTTTAGTCGGAATTATATTTACAAGAAAAAAACGGATTTATCGGTCAATTATTTTTAACGTGTGTTATCTTATTAGCGGCCGTTTCATCTGTGTTGAGTGACTAGTGGATGCTAGTATCACTCAGTGCCACGTGTGCAGCGTAATCTCCAGTGTCGACACGATCACAGTTGAACGCAAATATGACTGGATTTGAACACTTTAAATCATACACACAGGGCCTGTGATATTTTGCCTCATCATATCATTGCAGGGTACATTTATTATGCACACGCCCTAAGCATTTCGTTGGTGCTTGAGGGAAATAGTATGGTCTCAAAAGACCCGTGCATATTCAAGCCTCAAATCATTGTTCCTGGACTGCTGTCCCAGATGTAGCTCAATGTACCCCGAACCAGGTAGCAAGCATTCTATACATATTTTATTATAGGCTTGTCATCGAGTCTTATTCGTTCAGCGATAATAAACGGTGATCTAGTTACAAAATTTGTTTAATTGTACACGTGTTCAAAAGACAGCCTGTCGTAAAATGATTTTTTTTTATTCATCCTTTTTTATTGACTCTCTCTCCGTGCAAGAAGAGTTTCCAATATCACAGTGGTCCATTCAAATTACCTTTAAAATGTTTGTTGTGGAAAGGAAATTTTCGTACTTACAACCCTCCTACATTTTCACTGTATGGGGCCAGTAAACAGAAAGGTTGTTGCTAACAACTAACCAAAGGCAACATAAAAAACACCTACGTAACTATTTGTTGTGTCCTTGTGTTGGTATCTGCAACTTGACACATAGTTCCTACGACTGAGCACTGTCTTCCTACTGCGGAACAGACAATTCCCCTAAAAGCATAGCTTCAACAGCTGACAACAATGATATGTAATAAACCAACAAAATATTGTAAATCTAGTCGACAAGTTTAATTGCCGCTACCCTGTTGTCATATTTCTGTCGACTTTTTTTCACTTTATTTAGTTACAATTACACTCTAGTGATATCAATTAGTGAAATAACGTTCACTGAAAGTCAGTTAATAAGCTACTGCTGACCGACAAATCAAGTAAAATAGCTGGGAACAAGCGATTTATAGCAGTGACATTCTTGACATTCAGTAGGAAAACACAAATAAATCAGTGAAATTCAACCACTATATTAATTAGTTATCTGGCACTGATTATCAGTTGTTCAATTCTCACTATTTTCACTTATTTGGCTCAATTCTCACTCATTAAAGTTTATAGTGTGTGGTTGTTTTAGGTTCGGTTGCTTATGTGCATGAGAAAACGCTATCTAAATGTAAATGTTAGCTACAACTACGGTGCTTTCAAAACTAAAGAAGGGTCCCGAAATCTTTGCTAGATAAATTTTTGGCTACCGTTTTAATACAATGCTCGTCCTAACGCGACAAATAATGATAGAAAATCGCTAGTGTGCAATAAGGGAGTTGTTGCTAGTCAAGCACTGGACATAGCTCTGAGAACTATGTCCATGCTAAGCCTGTATACTTAGGTGGTCAGTGCATCGTATAAGGCGTTCTTCGTACACATTGTAAGGAAGGAGGAATTAATTCTCCGATAACATTACCTTGAACAATGCAACATTCATTCCTTGGTGTATGTTCTCGCAATGTCTCTGATTCACGTTAGCCAAGTTACAAGTTAGGCTATAATGGTGCGCGATTACTATGTAATAAGAACATTTCGTAAATTATTTTGAAGACAAGGATACGTCAAGCACACGTAAATTTGAGTTGAGTAGACATACCCCGTGTAACTATGCATTGTTAACAAAATATAAAGAAAACAAATGTAGGATCTCATGATACTTAGTTNGGGGGGCTGGCTACTCACTAAGGTAGCGATTGAGATCTTATAGCTGGGATTAGAGTATAGGGAAGTATAAAGTGCCTAGTCAAAAAGTTACTGAGCCCGTGAAACTTTTCTGTCTCTAGATGTCGCATCTGTTTCATATAACTGCAGGGTATTAAACCAGGGTCGTTGTTGCCCATCAGCAGTTCCTTTTTCATAATTAAATTCAGAATTTAACCAGTGCCCAGGTATTATAACTGGAGAAACTCGAACCTGATTTCCCCTTTTTTAAAATGAGAATTTAAAATTTAAATGATATGCCTTGCCCGCGAAGTACATATTCTTCAGTAGTAGCACTAGCATCACGCAACTCAGCGCTGCGGTGCGGTGTGTCTGCGTGCTATAATGGTGATCATTATGTTACGAACTAATTTTTTAGCCAATTCGTACATGAAAGATGCTGGGGGCGTAACTCAAATAACGACTCATGTTTTGGCNGCGTAACTCAAATAACGACTCATGTTTTGGCAGAGCACAACAGTATCTGATGAGGTTTATTATAATTTACGGTTATACAATTATTATTTATGTTACTATTGATCGGGGGAGCTTTACATGGAATTTAAGATCATGTTTATTTAATTAATTATTACGATTCACGCCATTTTACTTAACCCTAACTGGAACGTCATCACCTTGTTTAATGTTGTCGGAGGCTGATTCTATGAGACGGTTAACGCCGGCCGGACACCCATCTTCCTGGTCTGCTTGGCTGGTCGGGTCGCCCAAAGGACTAAAGATGACTGACGACACGAGACGGTTAACGACGGCCTATATCAAGCGCGTGGTTCAGCTAAGGCCTGACTACACCATAACAATTACTTCAGCAGATATTTACACCAACGTTAGTTTAAAAATCTCACTAGAAAAATGTGGTTTATATAAGTTTTGAACACAATCAAAACATATTAGTTTATATGATTTACGCATTAAATATGAAAGGTTTCTAGTATCACTAAACATTCGCTAGTTGTTGGCTGTGCCAATGCAAGTAAATGGGGGCCAGCATATTACAAGACTGCAAAACCTAAATAATTATGTAGCAAATCATAACCGAAAGGCCTTAATACATATCCATTAAGCTGTGTTTTAGCAAAATGGTGAAACTTACAGTAGTTTTAGACTTACATTTTTACTGGAATAACATTTAAAATAAAGTGTGGTGGGTTTTTTTATTAGCAGAAGATCAAACGCACCGTAAGGCAGGTTAAACAAAGCTAATTAGATTCATTTAGAATGTTTAGCGAAGCATAAATTTCGCAGGAAAAAAGGGGCGCTGACGTACTTCAATGGCAAAAACATGAAATCCTCTGCGACGGATCGATGAATCATTTCGCTATATTTAACAGACAAACCGCATTTAGAGCCACGGGAATAGCGGCCCTTAACTGCGCTGTAAAGAGTCGTCGAGTGGCCCGTGTACTAACGCGAGTCGTCAGTGCTTCAGGCCTGGGTCATGGAGCAACTTCGATGGAGTTAATTAAAGGTTTTAATGAGGCACAAAATTATGCTTTTAATGTGTTACTCTCTTGTAAGCACTGCTCTGCGGAAAATAAGTTATAAACGTTGATGGTAAGAGATTGCATAAAATAAACAAGGATTTCATTTATGATATCTTACAGCAATTATTTTTTTTGGACACTGAATTCTTAATTACAGAGGGATATCTCAGCATAATTATGTAATGGATTTCATTTATAATATCTTACAACAATTATTTTTTTCGGACACTGAATTCTTAATTACAGAGGGATATCTCAGCATAATTATGTAATGCTGTGAACATGTCAAATGTGTGTGCCTCGTTTGCTCTTTATAAAAAAAACACTGGTTTATAGTTCTTTTTGTGATATCAGTTCAAATTTTGGTTTTGTATTCCGTTTTGTATTTCGTGGTTGTCAGCGGTTGTCAGACTGACGTTTCATAGCTCTGAAAATTGTCACATTAGAAATAATTTTATAATTTATTTTTACTGAACTAGTTAATGAGTTAATGCCTCAAATTTTACGCCGAATGTTTAATGAGAGGATAGTGAAATGTGAAAGCGGGAATATTACAAACCAAACTTACACCTCAAGACGGCAAACTAATTGATGGCTTAGCTGTAGTCCTACCCCGGAACCTAATTATACGAAAGTAATGCCTTAGGGACGTTATCCATCGAGCCGCCGTATTTTGAGCTGTATCTATGTATAAGAATAGTTGGCATCGAGTAAACGTTTAAATCCGGTAATTTAAGTTCCGTGATCCACCACATCTTGCAGCACTCGGAGCTAGTGGAAAACATTAAAGACTACGTTGTCGAGTCTGCTGTGAGAGTATGATGAAGAGTTTGAGCGAATTAACGGAAAGTGAATTGCTGAATGTTGAAAATTAAATACAAAACAGGTTCGTAGATGTGTAAAAAGCGTGTATGTTGTCGACAAAAGCGCGGTCGGTTGTATGAAATCACACTTTTGTATTGTTTCCGTTTTTCCCTCCGAACGACACATCACAAAACCAATTGAGTGAAAGTAAAATTTAAAATTCTGATAGCACAAATACTTCTTGAAGCAAATGTTTCTCAGATAGTTCATTTTATATTGCATGAAAATATCACGTGAAGTTTCATATTCGGTCGGCTAGCTTGGGAAATTGTAGTCTACCTTCTCATACCACTGGGTTCTTAAATTGAGAAATTAAAATTTCTTCGGTACAAGTCTTTTATTGAAATTAGATTGGATTATATCAAGCAAACAAAAATATGTAAACAACTCTTCTTGCTTGAAGACACTAAAAGTTAATAAGCTAGCGCTTTTAGACTAATGCTGAAGCCTGCTCATAATAAATAACTTGCGATGGCTCTCCTCCATCGCCCTACCCTAATGATAGGTGGTCCAAATCAAATTAAATTAAATTTTAAAGACAGACAAAATTTAACAGTCTGACCGGTGTCATGTCTGAAGAGAGAGTCCTGGGGCTTACATATGCAGCCCTAATTCTTCCTTAACAAAATCCAAGAATAAACCATCTATTGATAAGGAAATCTTATCTGAAAACATTTTAAATTTAGCGATCTCTTAGACCTACAAATTAACATTATGTAAGGCACTAGTTTGACAAGGAGAAAACACCTAAATAAAACAACATTATAAGAGGCACTAGTTTGACAAGGACAAAACACATAAATAAAACAACATTATGCAAGGCACTAGTTTGACAAGGAGAAAACACCTAAATAAAACAAAATTATGCAAGGCATTAGTTTTACAAGGAGAGAACACCTAAATTAAACAACATTAATCACTCTACCCGTGATATCAAAACGTTCAATTAATTAAAATTTCAGAAAATCTGAGTGTACATCATAATAAAATAGTGAAAAAATTTGTACCATAATTTCCAATGTAAACATATAAGAATTATTATACCGTGAGTTATAAACATTGCAAAGGAATCATTATATTTACCAGAATAAGTCTGAAATTAAAATTTGAAACAAAAAAGTAATTTTTTTTTTTCTTATATCATCACACCGTGACCGAACAGCCCATTGCCCTGGGTAGTTTGGCCCAGTGAAGGACACTGCGCATTCTGAAGTTCAGTTAATATTTCCACCCCACTGACGATAATTTTAAGCCACTTAGTATGACAGACTATTCTCTTGATAAAGAGAAAGTCGTACATGGTGTATTGGCTCATTTTAATATGCAACTTAAATGGTTATTTTCCCTTTTATTTAAAACCTGGAAAGACCTTAAAAATTTGCATTTTTTTTTCATCGCCACGCCAGACTTAAACACACTATATACACCCGACAAAAGTTCGTGATTTTATTGGCTACTTGTCTTCATACAGACTTTTTAACCTGTATGGGAGCCGTGGTGGTATGGTAGGTAGACTACTCGCATACACCTAGGCGAACCGGGTTCGATTCCCGGCGGGGTTGCCCCCGGATTTTTGAATGTGGGAATCGTGCTGGACGATGCCTTTGGTCGGCGGGTTTTCACTGGGATCTCCCGTTTCCCCCGCCCTTGCATTCCAACGTTGTTCCACACTCACGTCGCTTCACCTTCATCGGCTCTCAAGACCTCGAGGTTAAGAGCCGCCCAAAGTATATCACTCACTCATTAACATTCAGTAGCAAATGTGGGTTAATGTAAACACATTTGGAGTTAACGTGGTTCTAAAATTTATTCGTGAGAATTCTGTATGTGTATACGCTTCAAGTCGTGTTATGTTTCACTTCGTGCCTCCAGTGGCCAGTGAACTTTGTATATGGATCCCGTTATACATAAACTATTCAAAAACTAAAAATGCATGCATGCACGTTCATAAAAATACTAAAGCTGGGGAATGGAAATATGCCATTATATGAATATCTATGGACTAGACTTCGCAGGCTTCTATATGCTCGATACGCTTTAATTTATTGTGGGCGATTTCCACTTTCGATGGAGTAACACATGACTCGTATTAACGTTCACTGCAGGGTTTCCTGTTAAACAGCGCTTCATTTGCAAAAGTAGCGGAGACCTAGAGGTTCTTGTGGTTTTCAGTAGGAAAAAAAGCTAATATATTGTAATTTTTATTTTAATATCAAGGACAATTTCATGATGTCAAAATATCGAGTTAATAAAATCTGCTGTGGAGTACTTTGTAATAAATATTAATCGATAATTTAAGTTTGTGAGGCATTTATTGTAACCAAGAAGTATCAGTAAATTTAATTATAAATAAATATTGATTTATTTGTTCCAAATTTAAATTATTTTCACCGCGGCTAATTGAGTACTTACACTCTTGACATACGAGTTGGAATATCACGAGTTCAGTCAATTTCCATCTGTGCCATCACAATAACATGTGCTATTCGCAGGAAAGTTAGTCCATTATGGCTGCGAGAGAGACTGCAACTTAATAAAAGTTTTGGTACTTATTTATGTAATTCTTGGTTCACTGTTCTCTTGCTTCAAATAACAAATTACATATAACCGAAATAAGTAGGCTGTCTTCTTAACGTATAACATACGCCTATTAAAAAGGTATATTATCGAAACCTCAACAATTAAAAACTATGAAAATATCGCATTCTTCTTGCCACTTCACCGAACAATAAACTCTATAAACAAAAAATTAGGTGATGTAACTTATGTAAATACACTAAAGAGCAAAAAAAACTGGTACACCTGCCTAATATTGTGTAGGCCCCCCGCGAGCACGCAGAAGTGCCCCAACATGACGTGGCATGGACTCGGCTAATGTCTGAAGGTATGCAGGAGGCAATTCACACCATGAGTCCTGCAGGGCAGTCCACAAATCCATAGGAGTACGACGCGGTGGAGATCTCTTCTGAACAGCACGTTGCAAGGCATCCCAGATATGCTCAATAATGTTCGTGTATGGTGATTTAGATGGCCAATGGAAGTGTCTAAAGTCAGAAGAATGTTCCTGGAGCCACTCGGTAGCAACTCTCGACGTGTGGGGTGTCGCATTATCCTGATGGAATTGTCCACGTCCGTTGGAATGCACAATGGACATGAATGGCTGCAGGTGATCGGACAGGGTGCTTAAATATCTGTCACATGTCAGAGACGTATCTAGACGTATAATGGGTCCTATTTCACGCCAACTGCACACGCCCCATACCATAACAGAGCCTCCACCAGCTTGAACAGTCCCCTGTTGACATGTAGGGTCCTTGGATTCATGATAATGTCTCCATACCCGTACACGTCCATTCGCCCGATACAATTGGAAACGAGACTCGTCAGACCAGGTAACATTTTTCCACTCATCAACAGTCCAATTGCGGTGTTGGCGGGCCCAGGCGATGCGTAAAGCTTTGTGTCGTGCAGTCAACCACGGTACACGAGTGGGCCCTCGGCTCCGAAAGCCCATATCAATGATGGTCCGTTGAAAAGTTCGTACGCTGGCACTTGTTAATGCCCCAGCATTGAAATCTGCGCCAATTTGAGAAAGGGTTGCACGTCTGTCACGTTTAATGATTCTCGTGAGTCGTCGTTTGACCTGTTAGTTCACGATATTTTTCCGGCCACAGCGATGTCGATGATTTGATGTTTTACCAGATTCCCGATATTCACGGTACACTCGTGAAATGGTCGTACGTGAAAATCCAAATTTTATCGCTACCTCGGAGATGCTATGTCCCATCTCCCGTGCGCCGACTACCACACCACGTTCAAACTCACTTAAATATTGATAACCTGTCTTTGTAGCCGCAGTAACCGATCTAGCAACTTTACCAGACGCTTGTTGTCTTATATAGGCGCTGCCGACCGCATCATGTTTCTCTGATTGGTTGCATACCTCTGTTATTTGCATACGCACGCCTATAGCAGTTTTTTTGCTCTCCAGTGTACATTTGCTTAGAATATGTTACACCCGTAGCGAGGAGTGAAGCTTAACAATTGTTGGCTTACAGTAGTTCTCTATCGCAGACGAACAGTGATCTGAACGGTTATATATAAAGATTACTCGAATATTCGCTTAACGCTATACAAAATAATGTCAACCTAGATGGAAGTAAAATTGCCGTTACATTATTTGAATTTCGTAGTATTTTTTCTGAGTTAAGAAGCTAACTGAAGTGGACGCCACCATCACAGCTAAGAATACGCAGTTATAGTCCATTCATGGTTACTTCCAACTTTCTTGAAAGCTGTGCTGAAGTTATACTTTCAGGCTATTCCTCTGCCTCAAACAAACACAATGCTGAGCGAAGTCTAGAAAATTCACCAAAGGAACAACGCGCCGCATTCGTGCGCACTCAATTTGATAATATTGTGACGAAACACAAATAAACAACTGGTCATGAAAAATGAATATTAACAGCATGTAATAATATCTCTATACAACATTGCTGATTCAAAATAAATACATTACTGAATGAAATACAGAATGGTGGCAGTTACATAGAAGACATAAAACCACATGCCCCTTGACTAGTACCAATTGTATACAATTCACGCATTTTCTCAAGCTTTCTTTACCAAAACACGTAATTTTAAAAGGTTACTTTGAAAACACCAAGAATTAATTGAAATTAATGTAGATTGAGTTTTTATTTACAGCACACGTATTTTAAGATAGCTATTTTCTGATCACCAAAATCGACTAAACGGAATGGAGGGCAGCCGTCTAAGCCCATCAAAGCCTCCAAATCTATAACACGATTAAAAAAAAAACAACAATTAAAAGAAATTAAGGCGGGAGGCAGTCGTGACGACCCTCCGAAGCTCTTACCGTTAAAACGTACAATAAAACCAAGACGAACACAATTTAAACGAAGGCCCTGACGGATGAGTCGTGGAAACGAAGAGCACATTAAAACTTATTAAACTTGGGCGGCGCACAAAGGACAGCAGACGCGAGACCATAGTTAAAGGCCAAACACAATTTGGAATGGTTGCTAAAACCTAATTTAGAAATGGAAAGTAGCTACTGCACACCCAAGCAACTACACACACATGCCACACACACAAAAATGCGAAACAATTAAAACTCTACCGCAGAACACGCTAACCTTTTCCCGCGACTCACCGCAATTTGCCCCATTGCTCCGTGTCAATGACTATAGTCAGTTCACGACTGGAAGAGACTTTCTTGAAGCCCTGCTAAAGATTTACTTTCAAGCCCATTTCGTATCCTTCCGCCAAAGGTAAACAAACATTGCCACGTGACTGCCATGTGGCAGTCACATGGCAATGTTTACATTCTACTGTGTGTGTAGATGTGTTCGTACATGCACGTACCCATTATAAAAGTCATGTATTGTATATATTATTAATGGATATTCCACAAGGGTAAAGTTTTTAATCTTGAGAATTTCACACAAAAGAATATGCGATGCCAGCGAAAAAACATTTAATTCTATAAACCCAAAATGCGAGTATTTCGATTAATCGATAGTTGTTGTCTATTTACAATCGATTGTTAGTGACTTTCGATAAATTCCCGTACATGGACGGTAAGATCATCAGTATTGATCGAAATTGCTACAGACGTTAAAATGGCCACCACCAACTCAGCATACAAAGGGCGAATTGTAAAACGTCATTTAAAAATGGTTGTGACGGTTTTCGACAGGACGGCAGAGTTTGCGAGTGAAGGATTGTACGTCTTCGACAATGTGAAAACAATTCTTATGTGCAAATACTGCAACGTTAGAATAAAGTGGCAAAGGAAAGACACGTGCGCGGAACACATAAAAACAAAAGAAATTAGAACTGAAAGTGAGCACAAATTAAAATCAATGCAATAATTTTTGGTTTTAATAAATAGCGGATATTAGTAAAACAAGACACATAAATAAATGAATTATTATAGGACATAAATAAATGAATTATTATAGGTTAAACAAGATAATCGCACAAATTCTATGACACGTCTGTCATCAACACAANGACACATAAATAAATGAATTATTATAGGTTAAACAAGATAATCGCACAAATTCTCTGGCACGTGTGTCAACAACACGAGGACTACGAAGGTTAGTAAACAAATGGCCGCGTTACTTATTGGAACTCGCAATAGTACACCGATACGTTCTTTGGTTGAAATCTAAATACGTTAGCATCACGTCATTAATAATGGGCATAATAAGATACAATTCTTTTCGACACCCATTTGTAAGCGATAAATTAACAATTACGTTAAAACTATGGAACTATTTCCTCTCTTTGTGCTGGCAACCTAACGGCATAACTGTATCCGCGCTCGCCGCTGTTTGTAATGTTATATGCATGTCGCTAACGGCTAGGGTGTTTTTTCAAAGGTTGATTTTCAAAAGTTTCTTCCAGTCGTGAATCGACTATAGGTGCTGTCGATTGAGGTCTGGTAGAAGTGCAGGTGTCACATGACAGAACAGAACAGAACAGTGACCACTAAGCCACGCAAGGCCTTAAATTGAATCCTGCCGCCAATCACAAAATGGGACGCCCGCGTAGGGGAATGGGAGAGGCAGGAGAGGGAATGCAAATAGAACAAAGGAGGGGATTCCGAGCACGAGCAAAGAGGACACCACCGACTGCAAGTATAGAGGGCGCTCACAAGAGTAACGAGACGACACAGACGGCGCAACATTTTGCATAGGAACTATTTGTTAACAAGCTTTACCAACACATTTATTTTCTCTCTTTTTTATCCACGTTATTTTTCAAATCAAATGTTGTAATTTATAAATAAAATATAAAGAAAAGACATATTTAACAGAAAATAAGGTACTTTTATGATCCGAGGAATATAAACTATACGTGATACATTACATATCTACAACCAAACACGTCATACGTGGGGTGATTTTTCAAAGGTATGATTCAAAAAGTGTGAAGATAACAGCGAATAGACTATATACAGAAGCCACATGGCCTCGCGGTTCCATTGTTGTAGGTGTGCTAGGTCACCCATTTGGAGGATTCATGTTGCTGTGAAATGGGACTTGTGACTGATTGCCACCGCCGTCCTTAGTAAGGTCACAGAAACGTTAAGACTACAGAATCAAAACGGCCACTTGTACCGCGAACGTTCCTGTGTTTACCCATACTGTATAGCTATAATGGCCTGCAGTGTAAATAAAATCAGGTTACTTTACCATTTTACGCCAAAAGTTTCCACGCTGCTAGACTTTTTTGTAGCATCGGCGGTTTTCACCACGGTGATCCGACTTACATTTCCGCCGAAGTCACCTCCACGTAGAAGACGTTGCTGGTAACTGGTGAGTTTTCTCGAGGATCTCCCGTTTCCCTCGTCATTGCTCTTCATCGTTGCTCCTGTATAGGTTCTCATTTCATGTGGTTTGTTTTCCTCTGCGGGGCAAGAGATCCCTGCCAACCCATCTTGAAAACCCATCAGTCGGTAGGTGTTGCAACCTGTGAGACTGTGGTGGACTTTACGCATATTTATTTTTCCCCGTCTACAAACCAGGTCTTAATCTTATTTATTTTACTTCGTGCGATAAGTTAAAGAATGTACACTGATCGCCATTAAAATCTGCGCAACCTTTAATTATCTTTGACTATGAAATTTGTTGAAAAGATAAATCGGTATGTGAAATACAGCAATTAATGCTTCGTGCGATGGCGCGTGAACATACGCCGTATGTGGGCGATCCCATTGCTCTTCGTGTGGCGCATTTGTTCTCAGGATAAGGCGTAATTAATAAGCGATATACATGTCGCGTGTGTATTTCGGAAAATACAATAGTTTCTATCCTTGCAGATTAAATTATCGCAAATAAGAGTGTGTCTTGTACACTCCACTGGTACCTTGCTGAACCTGAATGAAACAAGCGCGGAGAAGAACACGAAAGTACTTCTGTGGGAATCACAGCCATTGTAAAAAAAAAAAAGTGACGTTCATACTTGGGTGAATGTGAGGTGATACAGCGGAGAATAATGCAGTGAAACGCATCAGGAAATTAGAGTACTATGAGATAATTACAATGTCTACTACACTTCTCGTATGTGTATAACGCAGTCCAGGATAATCACAAGATCTAGTATGGGATCGGGTTTGGCGGCAGAGCGGCTGACTATGGCCGCACTGAAACTGAGGCGCCTTGTAATTAAACTATTAACGCCCCCGCGCAGCTAACGTTTCACGAGATTCCCTCTGGGGTCGTGCATTCTGATGCATCAGGCTCGTGTGGCGATGGGGTTGGACCTGTGACGATTCCTGTCCACTCCTCGGCATGACTCAATTTACAAGTACAGAACTGTCAACTGGTTCTGAGTTCGCTCCAAACTTGGAGGTTACGTCATATTTTGTGTTTCTGCCCGCGACCACGGAGTAGGCTTGTTAAGTGTTGCAGAATGTTTGAAATCCTGTTTTTTTTGGCGGCACTATTAAACGTGCCCCAGCATATTTACGTACGAAAATGCATCATACCACAGACGAGGACGGAATGGTACTTTTAAAGTTACCACGCATGCTGTAAATATTATTTTGAAGCCCTTCAATATAGTTTTAAAAAAAACTTTTTCAGACTGCCGTATCTTAAAACATAACAGCTGGGCACGAGCCAAATTATGGCAGGAGCATGTGTTGAACCTTGCTACTGACTTTTCATCAATAAAATGATAGGGTCACCGCTGAAAGTCCCATAGGTACACGCAGCACTACGAGAACACTGCACGTCAGTTCAGGGCCCTGCGCGTAGCGGCGTTGGCGCTCTTGTAGCGCGTGCCAGTCTCTTATAGTTCCCACGCTCCTCAGCCTAAAAAAAAAATAATAGGAGAAAAACTATGCAGGCAGGCGGGCCCCTTAAGAATACAGATGTGAAACAGCTGCTCATTCCACCTTATTTAGCCACACATGCCAGCAATATGGCGTCAGTGGCGAGAAAAATCTTGGAACGGCGTTCGCCAATCAGCGTCTGGTCACCTACTCGCCAGCCGGCAGCCCAGCGAGTACGGGACCTTTCGCAGAATGCTTCAGCCAATCAGACCCAAGGCCCGTTCCCAGAGCCTTGCGCAGTCAAACAGAGTGTGGGTACGGCCCACATTAATGAAACCGCCACACCATTTCGTGCCTGTGAACTTATTTACTCTATCTAATGGCAAGTGAAAAACGGCGTTTCCAAAATTTATAACTGATATGAAAAGTTTGCCATCTCGGCGAATTCCTTTCACAAAAATAAAACTATTTATTTTGTATTACACAAAGACACGCACTTTCGATACCACGAAAGAAGCACTTTTGATACCACGAAAAATACTGAACGGGTAAGGAAACTTCGGAGTTAAGTTTCTTTGGAATAAAAGGTTACAATTTTGAAAGAGCGCAACTATTAGTTGTAATATTGTTTATCGTTAGTAATGAGTTTTTTAAAAAGTATGTTTTTTCAAAGTCAAATTTTTGTATGTAATTATTTAAGTTGTCATGTGTTGCACATATTTGATTTATAATAAATTATTCATCGGGTTTTAAAAATCTGTAATTCAGAAACTGTTTATCTTAAATGTTCGTGCCAACCACCAAACAGAAGAAAAACTCTCAAAAAATTTACACGATTCTAAACTTATTTTTTTTCACACCAGGTAGCAGCACAAGCTCCGTTCACAAAATGGCGACTAAGCAACAGAAAGCATTTTGTGTTTTGGAATATGTGAATCGTTTTATCTGTTGTTACCGCGCAGCATGCGTTCTGAGGGCATTACCACGCAGAACCACCAGGTCACCAGAGCACTCTGCGGTGGTACCGTCAGTTCCAGGGCACAGGATGCCTGTGTAAAGGTAAGAGCGGAGGGCGGCCACGTTGTTTCTAATGGAGCGGTGGAGAGAGTGAGGGGAAGTTACGAGCGCAGCCCAGGAAAATCAACTATCCGAGCAAGTCGCGAGCTTGGAATTCCTCAGCCGACTATTTGAAAGATTTTGTGACGATGCGACGGTTACGCCATAAACCGTACAGCTTACAGCTGTTACAACACTTGCATCCAGAAGATTACGTCACCCGATTTAAATTTTGTGTGCGCATGCAGGAAGCTTTGTAGGAAGTCGAATTCGCCACACGTCTGGTGTTTAGTGACGAAGTTACGTTTAACTTCAGTGGGAAGGTGAACCGTCACAATTTCCAGATATACGACATAGAAAATCCCCGAGAATAAACGGAATGTCTTCTGCGCTGTCTCGCAGAAGAAGGTGCACGGGCCCTTTTTTCCCCCTCGAAAACACTGTGACGGGTGTGCCCTATCTCGACATATTGGAGTTGTGGTTGTTTCCCCAAACGAGAGAGGATTCCAGCAACTTCGTGTTCCAGCAGGATGGGGCTCCACCTAATTGGCACACAGAAGTGCGTCGCTACCTCGACAATGAACTCCCACGCCGCTGGATCGGACGGTGTGGACGGGGTGACGTGACGCTGTTCGGATGGCCACCCCGGTCTCCCGACCTTTCTCTGTGCGATTTCTTCCTTCGGGCGTGCGCGAAAGACACTGTTTACGCGCCACCATTGCCAGGAAAATTGCACGAGCTCCGAAACCGCATTACCGCACGTGTGACGGCAGTCGACAGGGACACGCTGCAACGCGTGTGGGGTGAAATAGACTACCAATTAGACGTGTGCCATGTGATGAGGGGAGCACACATTGAATCTGTGCAGAAAATCTTAGGATCTTGTGTACTAAAACCTGTAGAGTTTGCGGTTGTTTCCATATCACTCTTTATTTTTTGTCAAGTACTTTGTCAATTACATATTTTTAAAACCCGATGAACTATTTATAACAACTCTGTATGTATATATATGAATTGATACCTGCCAATGCTGAAGTTTGCAAATAGGTATTGAATCTGTTCCTCTGCGTGATGCGCCAGCACTTTATGNTTGATACCTGCCAATGCTGAAGTTTGCAAATAGGTATTGAATCTGTTCCTCTGCGTGATGCGCCAGCACTTTATGCCAGCCCTCAGTGATAGGGCGGAGGAATACGTCGACACTATTGTCTCTAGGTCCAATTTACTAATAAATTACACTTTATTTGCGAGTTCACATAATCGAGTTTTATTGTTGCTTGAACAGGTTAACTGGTACATGAACTCACGAGACAAACTCCCCTCCCCTTTTTCTATGTAGGCTATGTATGGTTTGATGCCGCGATTGGCTTCAGGGGGGGGGGAAGATTCTTCACCCTTGGTGTAGAACTACTTATCTGACACTGCAGCGCTGTATTCCCTCGGCTGGCGACTTGGAACTGCTCTCGTACTTGGTGGGCGTCTCGGCGCCTGGCCTCGAAGTTCCTCCTTCTCGGGTCCACGCAGTACTCTGCATCTGACGACGGCCGGCTGCCATTGTCGTCTGCTCGCGGATTCGCTCCGTCCTCCTCGGTTTCCGTCGGCCGACTGCCCCGCTTGGTACTCCTCCTCGTGGTTATGTAGGCTCTATCGCCATATTCAACTTGCCCCGTCTCTGCTCGTGGCCCGGGGTGCTTGTCGTCCCCCTGGGTTATAAAACACGTGTGTGGTACTCTGGCGCACGTGGGTCCGGCATGGGTGCGCACATGGTCCTTCCGCTGTCCCCGGTAATGGCCGCTCTTCTTCCCGCACGCCCGCTAAAAGCTCTCATGGTTTATTGCGGTACAAGCCCAGGACATACGCAGCTGGTGGTGGGATCTCTGTGTCCCTTGGGCAGCTGCAAAATTCAGCTGTGTCCGCGCCCTGGTGCCTTCCGTTGTCTCCGGATGTCGTCTGCACGTGCAGGAACAGTTGCACGTGCAGAAACCTTTGGTAGCACGCCTTTGCAGCTGCGAGGCGCGGTCGCGCACTCCTGGCGTCACTCTTCCGGCACGTCCGCTAACCCTTAATCTTTGTTGCGGTCGTCCGCCTGCGAGCTTCGCCAGAGCGTGTGTTCTGACGAATAATCGTCAGTCAGTATATATATATAAAATTGTGTAAACGGCTATTATCGATCCGAGAATGGTGCGTATTCTCTGATCCTATACTCGGCAGAAAGAAAGTGCTTTTGCTTTACTTATTTTATACCATCAAGTGTAAGGAAGAAAGTTTTCCATTTGTACTGCTGTTGGCTCTATATTTCGGTCAGACTACCAACTGTGCGTAAGTTACACAAGCGCACGCGGATTGTTAACATTATGAGCAGATTTTGCATTGCGTCACGACCACTTTCGTCGACGTCCTTCTCTACACTGGCAGTTTCTCGCCGTATTCACGCGGCTCCCGACGTATTTCCTCTCACGCTCTGGCATTTTATGGCTGCGGGTATAATATTCTATACGACGAGATTCCGCCGAAATTTGTACGGGCGGGATACAGTACTTCTCCGAACAGCAGTAAACCTAGAGTGGAATCTGTGGTGAGTTTCAATTCATCTGCAATCGGGAGAACTTACATTACGACGTACGTACATATATTCAGCCTGCATTGATGCAGTGGTTATCTTCCCAGAAACGACAACGGTGTAATAAACGTGGTAAAAGCATAGTTTTCCCAACACTAATACCGTACGTACTTATTTATTCAGTTTTGTTAGGCATATCCTTCATGGAGAGAGTATTTCCGGCAGCGCCTTTCCTAGCGAAAGCGAGGCCAGGTACAAGAACTTTTGCGAGGCCCTAAGTAGTTTATCACCCATTCCCACAACGTGATCACATTTCGAGAGATAAATAACTCACAACCAAACAAATTCTAAACTTAAAATATTTTTCTTCAAATAATTTTTTTTCGGATGCAAAACGTTGTGCAGAAGGACGGCACCGACTCCGGAATGTTGAACGCGTCAAGCAGTAAATAAACTTTTAAAATACAATACTTAACATATATTAACATCATACGCTACTATCTGCAACATTAAATTTAAACATATAATGCGTGTGTGTCTATATATATATATATATATATATGTATATATTGGAATTTTTACATGCAGTGTTAGTACAAGTCTCAAATGGTATTTATAAGTTATAACAAAAAGAATTAAGAAAATAAAATTACAAAAATACTCGAACAATTTTAAATTATGTTATCAATAAATAATTTAAAGTTGATCTGGTAATATTGGTAAAAATGTGTGGTAATTTATTGTACAGCTTCAATCCTGCATATATTTAACATTTTTCAACATTTGTTGTGTTACGTGTTATTTCTCTCATTTTATTGAGTTTCTAGTATTAAATACAATATTTTTGGTACATATTTTTATCTTTGTGGTAAAAGTAAACATTTTTAAATATATACAGATAAAAGTTAGAATTTTAAATTTTAAAACTTTTCTCTGCAGTCGACACCTTTTTATCCTTACACTTACAATACCTTTAAGTAATAATGTATACTCTAAATCTTAATTAGTGAGAATTTCACAGACTCAATCCGTTAACAGTATCTGACTGATTCAACAGTCACTTCAGTGAATTTAACTGATTAATCAGTTTAAAAACTCCAGTTTTCCTTCACTTGTTGATTCAGTGACACTTTCCACTGATTCATCAACCATTTCATTCTCTGTTTTTGAGTGATTTGTTTTTTGACTGATGGTCAGTTCAACAGTGTGTAAAAATGGCCGTCAAACAACGTGTATCAAGTGAAATAACATCGCATAAACTAATAAAACCAATAAAAAATACTTTCTAAAATGTGTTTCGTATTTTAAAACACCATTTTACGAAGCAACATGAACATTCAGTCTTTCATTTCGTTTTTACGCCTTTCATTTCGTTCTCATGTAATCATCACAGCGCTCTATTTGAAGATTTAAACTACATATAATGTTGTGAGGAGAGTGCACTCCAGTGTACTATTAGTTTTAACAATCCTAAAAGTACCAATCAAACCAAAATCGAAGAGTAGGTGCGTACAATTTAAGACTATATGCTTTCGATGAAAAAATATAAAACATATATTTTCCTCTTTTTTTGCTGACTTGACTTAGTAGCTGAAATGCGAATCGGTAAGTGTAAATGAGTTCAATCCCGGCCACCTGATAGAAGTTTTTTGCTTTTTCTAATTACGGTAAATTGAGAAAAATAAAAAGTAAATTATGGTAAAATTGTTTATTTCTCATCATTATTTGGTTAAATTCAATAAAAACAATATTTTATTCGCGGCTGTAGTTCAGCGTCACTTTTCCACTGATTCTAATTTAGAGTGTAGTAAGCGTCTTAGACCCGATAAATACTAAGTCGTTATATTTTCGCGTAAAATTACAATTATAAGTTCGTAAGATTAAATAGATATGACAGTTATTATCCTTTAATTTTTATGGTAGTTTTTTCATAATTTTCATTATTGCAGTGCACTCGTAGTAAATGCTCTAAATCAACTGGACGAACGTAGAAGTGCTCTAGCAAATTGCCATGCAAAATTTACACCTCAGTGGCTGTATTACGAAAGATGTGCAGGTCTGTTTTCTTAACGAAACAAACAGAGATTTTAGTTTCTTTTTTTTTCAGAACAGTGGAAGGAAACGTATTAACAATTTTGGAGCTACAAATCGTCGTTACCAACTTTACTGGGCGCTTGATAGTCAACAGAAGTGAATCTGGTTGCCCTTCCGCCAACATCATCTGCCGCCCACCAACACTTTATACGTGTGTACTATCAGATACAATAGTGGCGAGGACGAGTGTTAAACCCTCAGAGCATCCGTTAAAGTATATGCGGGTAGAGGCAGTGACGCTTTCCAAGGGTTTGATTTCAAAAGTGATCAATTAATCGCGAAGAGTCTATGTGTGTGTATGTATAAGTACAAAATAAAGCTATACTAAAAGGATGAGAGTGGAATGTGAGCAAGAAGTAAGGAGATCAAGACGGATCCAAAATCACTTAAGGAAAGACATTTACACGTGTTTTGGAAACAGGAGAGCTGAAAGTTAAATGAGAAACACGAGAATAAATTAAGTTTCCAAGAATCAATTAACAATGCTCCTAACAGGAAACGCAATAACAGGATTCGAGAGACAGCGAGAAAGGAACAGTCGCTGGAGAGGAGAGGAAAATACGAGGTTCAATTAGTATGGCTGCTTGTAGAGATTGGATGAGGATGACATGGAAAGGAACGAGTGGGACAAGAGAAGGGAGGCAAAAATGCGTGCGGACACGTGGAGTGAAATATTGGTTGGCTGAACTTCGTTGTGAAGCGACTTAGCCCCGCCGCACATGCCCACACTCGCATTGGCCGTCACGAGCTGCGTGCGAGTGGCAGTATTTAAAACCTATGGCGCAGTACCAAACTCCGCATTTGCTCTCACGTGTCGACGCAGGCACGTACATGAGCGTGTACGCGCGTGTCGGCTAGGTGACCGAGACATTGTTTTCGAGTGGCAGTGGCGCGAGTGTTTGCAAAATGGAGGAACTCATTGAAGCTGTTCGAAGCAAAAAATTTTTATACGACGTAAAACACCCAGATTATATGAATACAAAATTAAAGGATTCTATTTGGAAACGAATCGCAGAGGCGCTGTATCTCAAGAATGGTAAGTATTATTTGTATAAATCTTACTGATATTATAAATGAACTGAAAATGTTGTGTAGGTAGATATGAAATTCTAACATTTATTTAATATACTCATATGTGCATTTTACAAAATGATTAAAAGTTCCATTGTTATTTGTTGTATTAATTGTCGAACGATATCAATACGCGCCCCGTTGCACGCTGTGGTTTTGCCAGGTCACTCGTCCTTCTACGGAGTTAAAATAATCCGTAAATTGGTCTCTTATTTCAAATGCTCTTTTCGAAACGCGTCCTCTCAATGGAGGCAAAGGCAGTAATTGTTGAAAATTTGGTAAATTATCATTTTCCAGGTCCAGGTCCTCATTCATATTTTTACTTATACGTTTTGTGCGTAAATAGTTATGCAAGACACAACACGCCATAACAATTTTGTCTACTGTTTCTACTTTCATTTCAAATGGCCGTAAAAATATTCTGAAACGGGAACTCAATATGCCGAATGCACATTCAACCGTTTGCCTTGCTCTTGAGAGTCTGTAGTTAAAAACTTTGTTTCTATAATTGTCTATCACTTGTCTCTGAGGGAAAGGTCTCATAAGATTTTCCATTAAAGGAAATGCCGCGTCACCAACAATAACATAAGGCACAACTATGTCTTCTCTTCCAGGTAGACCCTTGGGCTCGGGCAGATGTAGCTGTCTGTTCATCATGTTTCTCTTTAATATGCAATTATCAAATATATTTCCATCTGGAAATCTGCCTTTAGAACCGACATCAATAAATACAAATTTATAATTTGCGTCTACTACCGCCAACAGCACAATAGAATGATGTTGCTTATAATTAAAGAATGAGGAGCCACTGTTTATAGGTTTTTTAATTGTCACATGTTTTCCATCGATAGCGCCCACAGTATTAGGCATTTGCCATATATTTTGGAAATCGACGGCATTTTTCTTCCATATATCCAGTGTAGGTTCCGGCAAGTGAATAGGTTGCATGTTCCTCCAAATAGCTGAAGATACCTTGGTTATAATATTTGAGACAGTCCTTTCTCCCATTCTGTAACTATAAGCAATGCTCCGATACGAGTTACCGCTCGCGACAAATCTGTAAAGAGACAAAAATACATGTATTATATTTGATATAGTCGTGATTATTAATGATGACTAATTTTATTGCAGGAAGTGAAGCCAAGAAATCTTGGGAAAAACTGAGAAACAATCACCGAGATGCGCTTCGTCGACAGAAAATTTCTAAACCAAAAAGTGGATCAGGGGCTGTTAATATAAAGTCATGGCGCTTTCAAGAAAATATGGCGTTTGTAATCCCGTATATGGCAAATAGGCCAAGTAACACCAATGTTAATGAAGACATACTAAATGACGAATCATCTCATAGTAATTCAAATACTATAGAAAATGACATTGAAAAAAATGTTAATGATACGGATATTCATGAATCAGGAGTTGAAGAAACTGATGAAACCCCTGAATCACAATCTACTGG
This sequence comes from Clitarchus hookeri, assembly GCA_002778355.1. NCBI lineage: Eukaryota > Metazoa > Arthropoda > Insecta > Phasmatodea > Phasmatidae > Clitarchus > Clitarchus hookeri. The sequence continues at coordinate 562,325 of NQII01000545.1, read as the reverse complement.
TACAGCAGCTGATCAAGGAAATAAAAGACGACGCAAAAAGAACACTAATGCCTTACTAATTAAATCGATTGAGGACCATGAACGTAGAGCAGCTAAAAGACAGCAAGAACGGGACCGCTTAACTAATACCAAAAATGATTTCACCATAAGCAATGTTAAAAATGATCCACTTTTTCATTTTTTTATTAGTATGTATGAGACTACGAAAAGATTGCCGCCACTATCTCAACACAATATTAAAACAAACATATTTTCATTGGTGTCCCAAGAAGAATCTAATAACTTGGTGGAATATTCGCCTCGTCCACATTCTTCCTATTCACAGAACAGTGATGCAAGATCATATTATTCATCATATACGCCTTCTCCTGCAGAACAACAGCCACATAGTGATGCAGGAACATATTATACGTCTACTCCTATAGAACAACAGCCACAGGAAGATGGAACACCAAATATTATAATCACTCGGGATAATGAACTGAACTTGGTACAACTTGACAGTTCTGGAAATATGTTTGCGCACTCGTCAAACTCTTTAAATTAAATTTATAAAATATTATTGTGCTTTGAATAGTTCCATTTCATTTGTAATTGTTTACCTACATAATAAACTTAACTTAAGAAAACGGCCAATTTTTCTTCAGTACTAATTCGTTCATGACCACCATATCCTTGATCTTCTAAATCTGAAGCAATCATCGCATGTACTTCTTTAAAATCGTCCCTATTCATTTTAAAATCATTGTTAAATTTGACGTCTGAAAACTCAGAAGTTAATTTGAATTCTCCATGTGTTTTCCTTTTGGACATGTAAGAGCTCTTCCATATTTTTTTTTCGGATGATTTCCTTATTAACAATAATCTATTTAAAAACTCGTTATCACTGTCGGATTCTGAACTTAAATCAATCGCGTCCATCTTGTTTCGTTTTCGTCTACGGAATGGCAGAAGAGACACTGACTGATGTACGACTCGTGAAAGCAATTGCGGACACACACGTGTCCACCAATGTCAATGCGACGTTGGCGCAGTATCGTGAACGAGTGCGAGTGTGGGCATGTGCGGCGGGGCTTAACGTTTCCTCTAACGAAGTCGTGCTATCACGTCTATAAACATTTTCTGTTCTATTGTAATTTAATTTTTTCCCCAGGGCAACCACTGAAGATAGTTCCATAATTCCCACGTTGAATTTCGTAAAACTCATTTTCGTGAAAAAGATTTTTCTGTGCGTGTTATTTGATGGCGATTCGCTAGGTAGATGAATGTATTAACACCTTGGCGTATTACGAACATTTTTATATTCTACGGCATGCTGCAGAATAAGAAAAAAATATGGTTTGTGCTTCGCGTGGCTGGACACCAGAATCTATTCAATCACAGCTTTTCAATGTATAATTCTATTGACCGCCGATGTCACACCGAAGATTAATAATTGGCTGCTGCTTGAGCTGTGGAGGGAAAGGAACTCCTCTCGCAGGTCACGTTGTGTAATACACTGTTACAAATATGTAAGTTCTCTGCAGTTCTTGGAAAGAAACACTGATATATTTAATTAATCTTCAATGTTCTTGTTATGCAGGACTCCGTAAATACATTATGGATTACGTGTCTTCTGCGAAAACAAATTTTCTCTTTACAATACAATGTAAAAATAAAAAATAATATAACATTTGTAGGGACATATTTACCAAGGGACACACCAAGATCTTGATGGAATACCTGAAGGTTTGCTTACTGGAGTCGGATACAGAATTAATTAATTATTAGAAACTACGATGGTCAGCTCACTTTAGCAAAGATCGGTTCTGTCTTTAGTCTCATTTTTTGCACGCAACAGAAGAAAAGTTTGAGAAGCCAGTTGTAGGCAGTTTTAGAAATATTTATGATACCATTCCTCATACGCTCAAAGTCTTGAAAGTTTCATTTTTAAGTCGCATTTCGTAAGAAATATTGTTTAGCGACTTAGTGTAGTATGGAAATTTGTATCCCTGTCACCAAACGTGGTGTAGCGTTCAATAGGATCTCGGTTCGATTCCATGGTCCAGCCATGATGATTTGTGTTTTACGTGGATTCCCAAAATCAGTCCAGGTGGATTCTAGGATGGTTTCTTGGTACATACCACGGACGATTCATTCGCGACTGTCTGTACAACTGACCCAGTAGCTGGAGAGACGTTAACCTTCAGATCCGATTTAATTTACGGGTTCAGGCGTTGTAAAGACGCCAAATTTTTTTTATAATTCTGTACTTAAGCTGATACAGAAGTTTATTATGATAACCAATGAGTTATAGGAGTCGTGTTCGGGCGAAGAAATAAGAACCATTGATAACATGGAGTAGAAGTATTTTTAATGAATCTGTTGCCCACGTGGAATATCACTGGACATTGAGCCTCACTGTGTATATTTCTGAGTAAAAATTACCTTCCTGTAAGTTATTAATACAATGGTTTACAATGTTTTAACACTTCGAGATTGGTTTACCTTTATTAAACCCCATTCGCGGTTATTTAAGCATTTCTCTAATAAACCTTCGAAAAATCTTACTACCCATATCTGCATGTATTTTAACGGGCACACTGACTGTTATGCGCCCAGTTAGGTTGGTAATGACGGAGGGAAAGTAGTTCAATGTCTTAATATTGAAATAAAAGCGATTTAGGCAAACATTTGTGAATATTGAAATTATTTCTATGGCTTTCGGTTTTCTTATGCATACAAGCGTCAAAATTAACAAATTTGTAAAATATTTTCTTTACTAATAATATTAGTTTCACGTCACAGGCGCATGAATAAAGTGGTCAGGCCAGTGGCAATGTTAATTTTACATATGGTGGAAGAATACACAAAATGAATATATCTTACACAGGGCTTCAGTTTACCGTGAACAACCTGTAGCGTTAAAGATCGGCTAAAAGTCAGTCGGCTATATACACCACTTCTGGATAATCATTTACTATTGGTCCCTAAGTCTCAGGCGCTGCCGTCTTATTGGACCACACTACACCGGAGTTTCATTACTGGCTGGTTGTCATCCAGTGGAGATCCGAGTTGATCGTGTTACAACCAAATGTAATTTATGTTACAGAATGTACAGTCTTCGTGTTCCATCCAGTAACTACAGAAAAAAAATTTCTTTTAGTGACGAAAATTGTCCCTAATATTATGTTACTTCCTAGTAAAACCCTGATAGCATTAAGGAAGTTATTTAACTTTCTCCGGGACAGTTTTGTTTGATATCGGCAAAAAACAGTAACAGAGGTATAACCCGAGCTACACGAGCTACATTTCATCGTAGCACTCAAAAAATTAAGCTACTCATAAAAAAAAATGTATTCGAGAGACGCCGAAGCGGTTTCCAAGCGCCAGATAAGCGTGGACATTAAAAAGCTGAGCCAGCTGCGGTGGCGACTGGTCGATAGCCGGAACGTGTGCTGATCTCTGCTGGGGAATGTGTGCATGTGTGTGTACGAGTGTGTGCACATCTGGATTGGGTGGGTGGAGGGGGTTGTCTCGTTGACCCACCAGCCACCAGGATGCAGTTGTGCAAATGACGTCACAGTGTGTGCCTCTCCCCGTTTGGTGGTCCCAGCACATCCTCTCTGCCACACAAACTTGGTGTTACGTGGCGGTGGCTTTTGACCAGGTATCCTTCTGTCGGTGTGCTGCCTTTCGCGTTCGAGGCACATGAACCAAGGGAACCATACAGCTAACACTGGCACATTGCACCAATATTTTTCCCCCAAACACAAACTTCTAAACCCATAAAACATATAAACTATTAACATAGCTACATCAATCGGAAAGGGTGAATGAGTAAAGTGGTTTGGACAGCTTTTAACAACGTGGTCTTGAGAGCCAAATACGGAGCAGCGCCGTAATGCAAGAGCGGGGAAATGGGAGATCTATGAGAAAACCCGCCGACTAGCGGCATCGTCCGGCACGATTCCCACGGGCGGAAATCTGGGAGTGACCCCGCTGGGAATCGAACCCAAGTCGTCTTGGTTGGAGGCGAGCGCCAAAGTTTGTATATCAAACGAGGCCCCTTAATCGGAACGGTTTTACTAACGAAGTTATATGGACATTACTAACTATTTTGGTGATCCTTTGTGCGTTTGTATCTGCAACTGTAAGTATAGTTTGTACAAGTGAACACATAATGTTGATAATACAGTGGAGATGCATATCTTTTTAGCAGAACAACTCTCCGCAACAGCTAGAACTGAAATAAACTATCAGACAATTCTGATGTTAATACAGAAGTTTGGGTGCTGTCAACGTGAACTCGGATTAACTAATTTTTGTTGTGATTTTTATGTTTTTTATTTCTACTTGAAGATCAAATGTCCCATCGGTGATGCGCGCAGAGTACTGAAATTGCGCCCAGGTTTTTCGTAGTACTGTCGGTAACTACGGGGACGCTTAACGGTGGTCCTACTAGTTTACTGAATGAAAGTTTGTAGAAAGTGCAAAACACAACCCTGTACACTTTTTGCAGACATTCACGCAACATCATTCAGGATTTGAAAATACACACTCAGAGAAAGGTTTGTTCGAGTCAACAAAATACTTGTTTGTTTGGGGCCAACTATATATTATTAGCCCCAACAAAACAGTTAGTTGAGGAAACGAAACTTGAAAAGTAACAAACTTTCTACTAGCAAAATACACGCTATATTAAACCAAATCTCTGTTTAAAAAAATTATTTTCTCAACAAAATATTTAGTTTAATCAACTGTGTATATTTGCTTAGCCACTCATTTGATTGCCTTAGTTTAAAAAAAATAGCTCGAGTGTTTGTAATTTTTGTGCAAATTTGATACTTAATGATTGTTTAAAAATAGTAATAAAACAAGTTTAACAGTAAACTAAAAGTAAAGCTGTAAAACTTGAAATATTTATGTATGTACTTTGGCCAGTAATTGAAATGTGTGCATTTAAAAACATGCCAATTTCGTCAATAGTCAGTTAAGTTGAGAATTCTAGGGCGCAAACGATGTGGTTTCGAATCTCGGTTTAGCTGTCAACTTTTTAAATAATAACTGAAACTGTTGAATGTACGCAGATACAAATAAAATCTGTTGTTGGACCAATCGAATACTACAGTTTCAGGCAACCAATTAATAACAACGAAACAATTTAGTTGTGGCAAGCGAACTTCGTTTTATTCAACAAAACTCTTTTCTCAGTGCATTTTAAAGGGACTCAGAAATGTTTCCAGTGTAAGAGAGATGTTGAAAGTTGTATTCCGCACTGGTCTGAAATATACTTTCTTTCCGTAAAACAGTCTGCTGAAACATAAAGTAGTTTTATAAAAAAAATGCGTACATTAAACACTTTTTAATGCAGTTATTATGTCAGGTAGGGAAGGCATCTCAAGTGTACTCAGGGGCAAATTGGCCGTGTACTGATGTAGAATGTGCGATGTATCTGATTTGCTTCAGCAAGCTGTACACGTATTCCTATTAGTTTAACCGACTAGTATTTCGCAGGCCCAGTTGTTAATATGTAATTGGCAAATGAAGCTAGGGACATAGTGTCATTGTTGTATGGTTGTCCGGCCGGAGTTGGCAACCCAAACACGGTAGTTTTGCTTCTGTATATTTTGCTTTTCTGTAATTGATTACGAGCTCGTAGACTGAGTGTGTGGATATAGCGGGAAGCATAGTTTTCTTCAGCGAGTGCTTGTGACAGTTGAACCATTAAACTGCCGTAAGCAATACAGTTTGACGTTTGGGTTTGACCACAGCTAAATATGAAACTCCCGCTGTTTACGAACGTTACGACCGCATTCGATACCGCACTGGCGAGGGAGTGACAGTTTTTCACTGCGTTGAAACTAAAATTCAGTGCTTGAGAGTGTCTATTGAGAACTAAACCTTCCTAACCAAACTTACTACAATCATACCATAAAGTGACTGTAATTAAAATTGTTGAATATTTAAAATGTGCTGAAATGACGTAGTATTTCTCACGTGAATCACATGTATTACCCATTCGTATTACTAAGATATATTTATGTGGCGTGACGTTAAGCAACGCGTAATCAGTTGGCGTGGAGAAAACAATATGTTATCGTTTAAGGATTAACTCAGTAGTTTCTGAGACCTTGCTTAACTAATCTTTTTGTCCTTCAAGTTTTCTCCTTCCTAAAAAAAAAATTAACTTTATCGTGAATTTAGTGGCATTTATCGTGAATTACCAGCGTGTCAATTCACTGGCACATTGCAAATCTTTAGAAACATATGTTGGTTTCCATTAGGCCAGTTATTTTGCTGACAAGAAAACAAACGTTTAAAAAATATTTTGATTTAGATTTATAATGCGTGTTTCATTGGTTAAGGATATGTACAGACATGCTGGGGGAAACCGAGCCAGTAGACACTAATTGAAATAATGAGACATAATGTTTCAGCATTGACGTGAGCTCTTTTTGTGAAAAAAACGAGAACACCAGTAGATGACAGTGCATGGGTCTAAAACAAAAGCGAAAACTTAAAATAATACGTACAGGGAAAAATACGTAGAAAGGCCCTTATAAATAGAAGTATTAAAAGGAAACAAAACAGAAAAAAAACATATTACAAATAACAAAATAACATGAAAAATTCATAAAGACCTACAGTTAGTAAGCCGATGGAGAGAGGAAACTGACAGAACGTCAAGCGCAAGCGCCTTACAAATTACAGCCTGGAGAAGCACTAGGTTTCCCGGCTGGACCAATTAAATTTGCCATGAATTTTATGGGTTACGCTTTCAGAATGATCTACGGTTGGCTCAGTTATTTAGATACTACACCCGTCACGAGGATTCCCAGTTCGACGGGATTCTCCGGACGCAAATTCTCAAGCGGGGGTTTGTGGCACAGGCCACTGTGGTAAACGGGTTTTCTCTGGGCAATCCCGTTTTCTCCATCGTTTTCATTCCGCCGCTGCTTCGCACCTATCTCATCCTTGGTCTCTAACGTTCTCCGGGCTGCCCGGAGCTACGAGTACCGCTGGCGTCCTGTCCTCAATGTTGATTCTCTCCGAAGGCGGGAACATCGTGTATACTCGGGTTTTCACTAGGACGTAAAATAATAGGACGAACTTTCCGCATTCGCTGTGTACACCAGTGTTCAGGTTAAACTTTTTACTACCTGTTTTACTGTAGAAATAACTGGAATATTTTATGTCGGCACCAGGATGAAGTTGATTCACAATAATAATTGATACAAAATCTTATTATTACAGTGTGTTTAATATTTGAATGCAATATTTAAATATACTTTAGATTATAAGTAATATATTATATAACTATAATACGCGAGTAACATAATTTAACAACGGGAAGGGTACTTACTGCAACTTGTTTTAACACAGAAAATGATTGTTAATTGCGGGGAATATAATATCTGTGGCCTGAGAAAGGGTTAATATACAGTTAGAGTTACGACTGTGATATTTTTCAGGTATATTAAACCAACCACGAACTAGCTACAGAATACACACGTTCCGTAGGTCACTGGGACCGTATATCAAAGTTTAATGCCGCTCATTTTTTAATTTATCTCGTGGATTTGAAAAAAAAAACTGATTACTTTTAATAGTATTTTACAGTTATTTTTAACCATCTCTTTTTGTTTGTCCACATATGTAGCTACTACTGTTACCCATCATGTATCTGTCATTAAATTACAGCTATTTTTTTATATCTTTATTATATTCGGTTTTAGATGTATGAGCACGATCTTAGCGGCAGACTAAGAGAGGTAGCGATATGGGTAATCCACTAGAGTCGTACTCGGCTAGATCCGATTCCGATTTACGGTGCCAGACCATCGTGATTTCTATTTCCCACTGTTTTCTATTTTCCACTGTTTCCCGAAGTCACTCCAGGCGAATGTTGTAATACTCGTTTACTACAAGGCATGGCCTATCCCTTCCACTATCATAGTTTCTCCGAACCACTGGTTAGTGAGACAATAACTTTAGAATTTCGAAATTTCACTCAATTTAAATTAAAGTCAAAAATTTTGTTTGAGAAGGTTAAGCCACGTGTTACATTAAATACTCGTATTTTTATGCTCGGTGGAAAGACACATTTGGATTCCATCGCGCTGAGAGTAGGGGATCAAAATGTAATCCCTTCGTACTGCTTATCCTCGCAAAACAGGCGAATCTCCGCATTTTTTTGCAACACGAAGGAAGGAACGACCCGAACAACTGTGCGTTCGTGCCATGACTCGCGTGTTTTCACGACCTATTATGAAAATGCTGTTTAAGGGCGTTTGATACCAACAATTGTTTTATAATTGTACCAAACATCGTCCAGCCGGTACGCATTGTACGTAGTGACATTTTCTTAGAATAAAAAATTTTACACGTTATATTTTTTAATAATTTGATGTTAAATCCATTTTTTCTGTTGTGCTGCAGCCATATTAATAAATACTTACTAAGTTGTAGAAATGAAAAAATTTACAACGCAAACTAATGACATGGGTTACCGCTTAACATGTAATCATCAAATAACAGTTGATGCATTTTTTTAAATGTTGAAATTATACAAAAATTTATTTATATTAAACTTCGTTATCGTACATATGATCTGTTATTTGGCAATTACATATGTTTCTCGTGGTAGCTTATGGCATTAGTTTACTTTATCAATTTTTCCATAAACTTATTCTTTATAAACTTCTTTTTCCATAAAATTATTCAAAAAATATAAAGTGTAATTTTTTTTTTGTTCGAGGAAAATAATGGCGTCACATACAATGTGTAAAAGTTGAATAGTGTTTGGTACAAATAAAAATAATTTTTTTTGTATCCTACACCCTTAATTAAGGGCACTGCCTATCGCCTGGTAGATGCGAAATTTAAATAGGAAATCCGATCTTAAGGAAATTTTTGTATAGTGCAAGCGCTGTGTTTGACACAGACGGACATTTGTAAACTGCCTAACCACTATAGTACAAATGTTGAAGGCGCGAATGTTATGGAAAGTGTCACTACAATAGTTTTAAGATAATGCTATTTTACCCCTAAATAAGTCACACGTATAGATACAAGCATCAATACGAAACATAAAGCTAATTTTACCAGTTCGATTTAAACTTAGAGCGTAGGAAGTCGAGAGTCATGCTAAATTAATGCTCCTGTTATACGGCCTATTTGTAGCTTCCAAACTTCGATCAGAAGGCTTGAGGCTTATTTCTGGTGTATATTGTTTTAAAATATGTCACAAAAATTAGTGACATTTTTATTTCAATCGCTTTGAAATCTACAGAAATTTTTACAGCATTTTATTTTACTCTATAAAATAAATATATTATTTTTGCGTTTAGTTATTTGTTTTTTCGGTCCTTTTTTTCAATGAAACGGTAAAAAAAAATGTTATACTTTTAAAAGAAAACTTTTGGAAACCTAGTTGCCAAGAAAATCCTTATAGAACTATAAACAGTTTAATAGTAAAATCTGCAAAACGTTTATTTGAAATATTATAAATAGTGGGCTTATATTACAACTTGCATTACTGAGAAGAGGAGATAAAAATATTGTTTTCTTCTAGAAAACAAATGCAATGAATTAATAAAAAATATAAAAATAGGGAACTTTTTTTTCCCCCAAATATATTTCACGAAAGAAACTTTACCTTGCCAGCACACATGGACTATTATAACCCATGCTCCTTCGGTTAATATCACACAACTTTAACCTAAAGACCAACTTGACTTACGAACGTAACAATTATTTTGTACTAAATAAATGAAGTTATTAACTTAAGAACGCATTTATTTCAGTTTAAGAGTTGTGTGTATATATTAACATTAACAGTTAATGAGTAATAGCGTTACATGTTCTTAAAATTGCAGTAGTTTTATTATGATTATTTTAGTTATTTTAAGTGCTTTACGTCTTTCAAACTTGCAACAATTTTTTTTTCATGTAACTATACATTACATAACCGTAGTTTCTGCAAAAACCTTTATAGAAGGTTTTACGTTGTAGAGTGTCCGATATTTTCCCTTGAGCTCGTAGATACGGGTCAGCATAATATACAAACATTTCTTAGAAATCTGTTACAAACACCTCGCTTGTATTTTTACAAACAAGTAATTTTAGAAGCAGATTTTTTTTACTATTACAAACCTTTGTAAAAATGACAAACAATTTCATAGTGCAAATAAAATTTTTTTACAGTGTACGACTACCTCAAATATATCCATTTGCGATTTTCCGAATGGAAGCTGACACACTGCGCCAACGAGTGTTAAAAATCGGCAATCGCTAAAGTCTGGGCAAGCCTTCAGTCCTTAACTTAAAGAAATTTATCAAGGTTACAGCAAAAGTTTTCAAACTGTATCAAATCTATGTTTCTTATTCAGTGCGATATTCTGAGGTTCACTTTTGCACAACAGTAATGCGTAAACCTTCCGAAACACAACAGTTTGAAAAATATTAGACTTTTCAATTTTACATTATACATAATTCATTATAAATCCATTAGAATACAACGTAAGACTGCATGAAACAACAACGTACTATTAATGAATTCTTGTGTATGACACTTAATATTCGTGTAAAATATATTGTTTTTATTTTCTGTCAAATATATTACGCAAATCCATAGAGTATCGTAACGTAATTAATTTGCTTAAAGATACAAAACAGTTGGCATCACACACACACACACCATCGGAAAACTGCCAAAAATTATTCTAATTCAAAAGCAGAAAATACCCAGTAGCTTATATAAATATGAAAAACGCAAACTTATTTTAAAAAAATAACCATTAGAGACAGTGCTTTAAATAGTTATATTGCACTCGATATTATATATTTATGACAGAGAGGGGTAAAGTGGCCAGTGCGGGTAAAGTGGCCATCTGCTGTTACTCCGCTAGAGAGTGCTGCAGTCTGGGGGCGAAAATTCTAACAAGTTAAGAAGGAAGCCATTCGTCTCCTGAGATAATCTGAGCTGGTTGTCTAACAAGTTATTGGTTTTATTTAAAATTTTGTTGTTTTGTTCCTACCTGATGTGAGTGAGGTAACTGCTGAATACTGTTAATTTTATCTCAGTACGTAGTATGTTTATAATTGTTTGTTATAAACACTAAAATACTATGTATTAGGCTTTATAAGCAATTATCATACAATTAAGTAGATTACGTAGTTTTTACTTTAGACAAGCTTTTATAAGTGGCCAGCCACCTAGGTTGAACTAACGGGTTGAAACATTCGCCACTAGAGAGTGGAATGATTGCAGTTAGTGAAAGGAGAGGTAATCCTATTCAGCATGAAAAGTAACGCAAGGAACAGCCCCGTCGCTTATACACTGAAGAGCCAAAAAAACTGATACACCTGCCTAATATCGTGTAGCCCCTCCCCCCCCCCCCCNGTTAGTCGTCGTTTGTCCCGTTCTTTCACGATCTTTTTCCGGCCGCAGCGATTTCGAAGATGTGATGTTTTACCGGATTCCCGATATTCACGGTACACTCGTGAAATGGTCGTACGCGAACATTCAAATGTTGTCGTTACCTCGGAGATGCTATGTTCCATCTCTCGCGCACAGACTATAACACCAGGTTCAAACTGACTTAAATTTTGATAACCTGCCATTGTAGCAGCAGTAACCGATCTAGCCGCCGACCAGATCGCGTTACTCTGATTGGTTCCATACCTCTGTTATTTGCATGCGCACGCCTATACCAGTTATTTTGGCTCTTCAGTGTAGCAAACAGCAGGTACAATAGGTCAAATGTATTTCCCATACGTTCAGCAATGGCTGAAGCGTGTTTGTATTAGTTATCGTGCCTTACTAGTATTTAATTCGGTCTCCAACTGATTGATCTAGATTTTGTGTCAAAGGGTAAAAAATTGTTAAATGCGAAGAACGCAAGGCCGTGTCTCAATTTAAAGGATACTCTTTCGAGAGAGCGCTTTTCCGCACAACTTGGCGAAAGCACTGCTTCGCGCTCTCTCACGCTCTCGCTCTGTGAGTTTAAGACAACCACTCTCAAGTCTCTCTCCAACGTCACGCAGACAGATGATGCCAAAAGGCGACAAATTATGTTAAGCTAAAATCGCCGTCATAGCTGTTGTAAATAATTTATGTGTGTTAAAAATATTTCACAAATAATTATAGCACTACCAGAATAAGTAAGAGCGCACAAATTACTATTATTTTTGTTTTATATATAACCGTCATGTTGCAGCAAAGTGACAAAAAATAAGAGACTTTTTTTCAGAAATAATAACTTGTATTTTCATAAATACGTGCTACGCAAGTTATTTCGTTGACTAAAATAGTTGAAATTATTATCTTACAGTTAAAATACGACGTGGTTTTGGCCTAGAAAGCCACTATAGCCTTATCCGAAAACGGAAATAATGTAAACAAATATGGCGCGTGGTCAGATAGTGCGAGAGAGCGCCAGCGAGTATACAACATCGAGCTCTCTCTGTGCTCTCGCTCGTTCGCGCGCTCTCCGACGAATTGAGACGACCATACGTCATAATAATGTGGCCGTGAGAGAGAGAGAGAGCACGAGATAGCGTTCTCTGGGTCAATTGAGAGACTGCCTAAGTGGCCTGTCAGTAGCCACTTGCGTTCAATAAAAAAATTAATAACTGACAAAACTTAAGAAATAATGTGTTTAGTTGCGTTTACAATAACTATATTTCACGGAAAGTGATTTTTTAGTTTATATTTATTTATAGTACGATAAACGATTCAAATATAATTTTACATTACAGTAGCCACTTTATCCTGCTGTCCCCTACTTGTATTTGTCATGCATGTAAATTTCATTCAAGAAAAATAATTTGTGGAAATAATGGAATTACTTTAAGAGTTTCATTACTTGAAAAAAATATTGGAGGTTTAGATCTATTGAAGTTCATACCTGATGTCATGTTAACGGTTTAGGTTTCAAATTAATTTCTTCGTGCGTTCGCGTGAACACAAATTTTATTTTTAACTAAACGGATTAAAAAATTTGCTACATGCTTCCACCATAAAAATGGAGTTAAGTACCTCACAAATCCTTTAAATGTTTACCTTTCATGCAAGTTTTCCGTTTAGCTAACTCTTTAGTCAGAACAACACGCGTTGTGAAATAAAAATATAAAATATTTTAGAGTTATGGTATTTTTTTATGTAACACTGTAAGTCAATTTAAGTGTGGGAACAGCTTCTTTCCGAGGGACTAGCTTTGATTAAGACTCTAAACACGCATTTCAGTAAAGGTGGCGCAGTTCTGAAGTGCCAATTTTTTATACGAGAGTTACGCAGTTTGCAGTTTTTCCAAACCCTAAAGCTCTTCGGAAGAAAGGAGTTTGCTTCGAAGTTATAAATAAAACCGCCCTCTCCGCTGACTTTTGTGAAGAAAGTATTCGGGGAAGCGGATGAACGAACAATAGCTCCTGAACGCGAAAGGCAAAACGGGAAAAGTTTACTCTTTT